>BMAW01038940.1:406382-459517 GCA_019974015.1 Nephila pilipes
TGAATTAAGGTGTTAGGCAGCTTAACCTGGAGAGCGTAGTTATTGGTGTTATAGTAAATATATATTAATAAATTGTGAAAGTTGTTTTGGTGGTTTTGTAATTATTTGTGTCGCAGTATTTAATATTTGAATTTGGTGATGGCACAAGAGGACGCCCGGGTCGGTCGAGCGTTACAAATTTACTTAGAACAAATGCCAAAGCACATCGTGAGTTTAAAAACATTTTAAATAGTACCGAGTGATCGGCGGAAAAGCAGGGATTGGCCAGTGATTTATCCCATGGTTGTGTTGTAAAATTACTCTCAATTTACAAAGTTTTGAGCCGTTTTGTTGGAATTCCGAAATCCTAATATAATGTTTACTAAAGAAATGTGGAAGTAAATATCTAGAAAATTAGAAGATGGAACTTGGTTTTCTCACTTAATGTTCTTTTCAGACATGCTAGAACGTTTGCAAACACTTAATTTGGTTTTGCAATGAAAGGAAAACAAATATAATTGATTTGTCAAATACTACATTTAGTTTTGAAATTAAATTTCGACTTCTTATGTACTGGCTTATGAAAAGAGTATTTAATAATTTTTGCTCGATTGAAAGCAAATCATAATTAATGTCAAAGAAGAAAAGTTAGACCAATACTGAGAAAATTACAAAAGTTGCTAACAGATTTCAAACATAGGTTTGAAGATTTGAAAAATTGAATTCTACATTTTCCTTTATCGCGAATTCATTTATTTGGGATACGAGCATTGTTAAAGATATGGATTTCCAATCGCTAAAATAATACTTTTTGAAAAGCAGCTTGGATATTGGAGTTGTTAGCGATGAAAGATCAGGTATTGGAAATGTCGTACAAATGTACTTCTGTAAGTGAATTTTAGAAATCTGTACAGAGCCAAAATATCCACACTTAAAGACAGCTGCTCCTGTATAATTTAAATTTTTAAAGGAATATATTGCTATGAATCTTTGTACTATACACTGAAGTTCGTGAAATCAAAATGTGAGAATTGTTTTCTGTTGACTATTCATCATCTCACATAATTACTCGGAAAGCTTTTTATTTTTATGATTAAAATTTTGAAATAATTATATATATATATATTGTATATTTCCTTTCTTCATTGTATTTTCTTACACACATATGCTTCACGCAGCACTAAACGTTAGCGGTTTTTTTGTATATGTAACCACATTAATTGTATTAAAGTTGAATTTGTGTATTTAATACTATGCAACTATTTCGTGACTCTTTATAATATATTGATGCCTGTAGTGTAGCTCTCATTTTCCTCAAGCATACTTACTATCGGTGTAATCTTTGGTCTTAAGGAATATATTGTACATTCATTTTGAGGCTAATGATAAAATTGTTTTTAAAGTTATTTGGTATATTACATAGGTTTCGTTCTCTCTCTGAATGGGATAACGACACGTTAATAACATATGTTTTCGAAATTATTTTTATAAAATTGCAAATTTTTTCCTTCTAATTAACACTTTCCCCCTTTTTATATGATCCCTATTTTTAAAAGCACATACGTTTTTCACACAATTCGTAATATTTTATTTTCAAAGAGTGATTTATTGTATTTATCTTCCTTTTTATGCTTGTTTAAATATGTTCTTTTTCATTGATAGTTTGCATTTCATCAGTGGTTTGCATTTACTTCTTTTATATTGCATTTATTGCTTTTTATATGTGTATAATTTCTAAGAAATGTCGTTCGTCTTCATTGCTTGTTGGCAGTAGTGCGATGTATGATCTCGTGCAGAATAATACGGGGTGCTGAATGTTAAATTTAATAAGGACTCCTCTGGAAACATGGTGCGAAACTTAAAGCATTCATCTGAGGTTCAGGTATTCATCTGAGCGAAATAACAAGGTGCATCGACACACACACATTCATTGGTCTAGTAAGTGAAATCAATACTAAATCTCTTTTGCATATGGTCTTAACAGATAATTAAAAAAAAATTAAACCGTTTGGATTATATATATTTTGGAAAGATATAAATTTTGTAAATAAAGCTTTATGTTTTGCAGAGTACAGAAGATTTTGCTGAAGATTCGTCGTACAATATTATCACATATTAAAATAGCTGAACGCTTAACTAGGACCATTTTTCGGGAAATGAGTAAACTATAGTAAAAAGGTTATTCATTCATTTGTTTTTGTTCTGCGATTGTGTCTCAGTTAGGATTGCTTAGAATTTCCCCACTTTAAAAATGAAAATCCCAACTTAGTTTTGAAAAACATTGAGAGTACAGGATTGGTTTTTGATATGTGCTATAATATCCACGGCGACTATATCAGAGGTTTAAAATGATTAGTCGTGCACCTCAACATAAGTTTAGTTTTATTAACGTTGCACGAGGGCTATTGGCAACGGACCTCGTAATTTTGAACCACGGTCTAGGGACGAGGACGACACCTGAGCTTGCACCCCCTCTCCTAACATCCACACCACACCAACGGGAGGACTTAAGACCCCAACAGATTTAACGTGCATCAGCTCCAGCTACAAGGTGGGTCTTTGTCGGCCAAGGATCGAACCCGCGACAGAACGAAAACCGCCGGCCACGAATCCGGAACCTTGAACACTTGGCTACCGTGGTTACACCTCAACAGAAAAAACAACTTATTAACAACAACATTTAAAAGAAAATTTACAAAGTACTGCTGACTAGATAATCAGCTATAAAAAAAAGGTTACCAATGTCAGAAGCTGATGTTATATTCTTCGGGTGCGCGTAACGATCTTTGAGCTCATACATGGTTACTGTGATGTTAAATGACGGAAGTTATAATGTGAGCTATTAAGAAAGTCTACGTTGAGACAATTTTTGTGCTTGAAATGCAGGTAAGAATGTTGTTGTCTTGACGTCCTCTTGATAAAATGCTTGAGGGAAGGTTGATTGCTGAAATGGTAGCAAATTTTGGGTAAAAGGGATTACATTTAATTTAAGTTTTTACTGAAAAAGTTTTAAACAGTTTAAATTGCAGGCTCTGAGTGAGGATGCTGCGATAATGCTTTAGAGAAAGAGTGAAGATGGCAGGATGAATTCGGATAGGAAGGTGAGTAGAGAAGAGGGTGGACGAAAGAGCGAAGCTGTACGTGTGTGATCTTGAGAACGATTAACAGACGATTAGGCGGGGAAGCCGTCTTTCAGTCCAAATCTTTGAGTCTGCGAAGTTAACATGAATTTTGAAGAAATAGTGAATCTTTCTACCGTAACCGGCGAGGGTAGGAGAAGAGGCAGGGAGGTTAGATGAAGAGCCAATAAGAAAATAGAGTGCATCCGATGTCTTCTGTAGGAGAGTAGGTCTTGCTTCTGCGATAGGAAGAGTAGCCTGGTTAAAAGAGAGCTGGAGTGGAAGCGTTAGTCGAGCTGTTTCGTCACAGGATTGAGTTCGGAATCGGACAGTTTGAAAGATGTTTTTGCAATTGGCTGGGATGTGCTGCTCTATTGGCTGCCTTATTACAGCAAGAAAGTTAAAGTTGAGGTTGATACAACTCTTATCATAGTTGTATTGAAGGACTTGATTTCATTTCATTATCACAGTTCATTCATACTTAATTAATTTACTTATCCACAACTACTGGCTCATATTCTCGGTGGAAGCGTGCAAGGATCACAGGACGCCATATTACTCCTTCTCGTGGCCGAAGGTCGGTTATAGCATGAACAAAGGAGGATGGAAGTAAAAAAATATATTCAACAACGCCAGATTCAATTTGAATTTCACCTTCTTTCTATATCTCGAATTGATAATGGACGGTGTTGTCTGAATCGTATTTCTTGACAAATCCTTTTGCAAAAATGAGGAACATCATACGGCGAGTCACTAAATATGAATGCTAGCTTAATGTTAAGTGGTTTGACAGATATCCAAACTGGTTTGCCTTTAATTAGTAGTTTAAGCTTGTTATCAGTTCTCTTCATAACGGTATATGGACCATCATAATAGGGATTTAAGATACTTGTTTCCTCGTCTTGATGTATGAAGACAAACTGCAAGACTGGAGATTCAGGAAAACAAAAATCTTATGTGATGAATGGCCTGCAGGAGGACTAGGTTTAATTTCTTTAATAAATTCTCCAATGTTATTAGGAACTTTATAGTCTAATAGCTTCTTACCTGGAAAGTTCGAGAAACATCTCCAGGCAATCGGAGATGAATATCATAAGCCAATTCTGGCGTAGTCGTGCATAAATCTTCTTTGAAAGCAGTGAGTAAACCCAATAAAATCAAAAATAACCGCTCCCCTTGTGACAGGTCTATCTGCGACCTTGTCACTAATAGTCCTCTTGGAGGAATTTGCACTCCTGAACAGTTATTTGTATCAGAGGGCTTCCTCCGAAGAAGAGAAAGGAAATATGCAAATCAAGAATGATATGTGTATATTTAGCGTAAGCTTTCAAGAGAGAAAGGGGGGCAGAGAAGGAAGAGATAGGATAGGATAGAATAGGATAGGATAGATTTCTATTTGAATTGTTCTGTAGATTTGTACCTGAACTGTCAATAAAGTAAATTGTATTAGAGATGTTGACCTTTCCTTCCCAACCGTCCGACCACTTGTCATTACACCCTCTCTTCTCGGGTGATTTTTGTCATTACAAACCTAGAAATCCGGCTAATTATAAACACAACTGCAAATGAAACTGTTGTTTGATCAGCAATGGGAACTACTTTAGGACATCGAGTAAACCTATCAATCATGGTTAAATAGTAACTCTACCCTTTTGATGGAGGTAAAGGGCAACAATATCAAGATGTATATGCAAAAGCCATACATCAAGTAATTAAAACGTTCCAATGAGAGAGTAACTTTACTTTAATTTGTCTCATGTAACTTTACTTCATTGACATGGTACACAAGTTGTACACGATTACCAATAATTCTTCAGCGCATACCATAGAAACAGGGAAGATACAGCTTTCACCACAAGTTTAACTCCAGCATGTGCAAGACCATATATTTAGTTGAATGCAAATTTTCTGAATGACTTAGAAATATATGATTATGTATATCCCGTTGAAACACCACACAATAAATCATCACCTAGATTTACAGAAACATGTTTGAATGTTAAACTGGAATTATTTTTTAGTTCCTTATCTCTCTTTTCATTTAGCTGTATGTTTGGTTACTTTGGTGACCAATGCTGAATACGTTTGAATGAAAATCAGCTATACATTTTGAATAGAGGCTTTTGAATGAGTGGCCGATGTAACTCGAAGATGGATGGAATCTCACTAATTTTACGATCCGATATGAGATTTATACAAATGTTTCAGAACTGCTGATATATTCGGAAGTAATTAAGGAGGACAATCTACGTTTTGGTGTTACTATTGTGGAGTAAGTTCGATTATCTCTTTCCTTTTCGCTTTTGCCAGTGCTTACAGTTTTGTGTAAAATATTATAATTACTTGTGGTCCATAGGTGGACCACGAGTACTTATACACTGTCTAATGCCTGCTTTGTTGCAAGTAGGGTTCAGTACTGGTTTCATCAACTTAGGATAGATTAAGAGAAATGTGTCATACACCCTGTTATTGTGTATGACACATTGAATGACCATCAAAGGTTCGGAAGGTACAACCGTCAATTAATTTATTATTTCTAACATAAATCACAAAATTATAATGACGCATGAAATTGATACCGATTATAAGCTTTATGATGTATGCTATTCAACATTCCAAAAAAGCTTGTATAATAAATCTAAATTAAAAATTATTTTAATTTAGTGTTAAATTTTGTTACAATTAGGCGACAATTGAACAATTCTTGCTTTTTCGCGAAATTTAAAATGATACCAACACATGCGAGTTATATCTCCAAACTACTCCTTTCGTGCTTCTGTCGAACCCGGGAATGATTTACTTCAAGCAGCCTCTGAAAATCGTTAATAGTACGTGCTGATTCAGCATTCGTAACCTCTAGATTACGAACGCGAGTATTTTCTGGTAGTGTATGGCACAAATGTTTTGATTTTCATTTCCTGAAAATATGTGAGAAACCTTTGCTATCTAGTCCACAGTATATGCTAAGACCTTTTTAGCGTTTATGTATTAACTATCTCAATGGGTAATTTTTGTTTCCCTATAATCCCAAACATGGAGTCCTGAATCTTTCCGGCAGCCAATTCTTGCATTACAAGCGGAAAGTGGAAGTTTTTCTTATCACCAAGTAACAAATCGGAAATAAATGCACGTAATTTGTGACGACCGTCTTTCATTATTTAACTCCACATCCATCTTAAAGTCTAATTAAATTATCGTCAGGTTCAAAACTCTTGTTGAAGAAACCTAAGAGGTATACAATACAGTTTATCTATCAAAGAATATGCAAGATCGTACTCACTCGAGTCCCTCTTAACTCGGTTAATTCCAGTTTACGTTCAAATAATAATATCTTAAGTTTCCAAATAACTCACTCCGATTAAAACGCTTCTCGATTATAGCAGATTCGACTCTTATTATTTAATCGTGGGTCACTTCCAACTATTTTCAATATTAACGATTAATAATGATGATTCACTCCAATGTACAGCATCTGTCTGCTTGTCCTTATCTTCTATCTCCCTTCTCTTTCCTTTCATTTATATTTCACTAATTCAATTCATTATACTTCTTTTCATCCTAACCATGTTTCATTTGGTTGACTAGGAGTTACTTTATGCGATTCAAGTCCCCGAAAAGTTCCCGAGGTTAGTGAAGAGAAAATCGCGAATAGCCCAACGCCACACCCTTCGCTGTTCCAGAGTTTTCGTTGTGGGCTATATTGCTTTATTTTAAAGTTTGTTACAAGTGATTAGTGCGTAAATTAAGTACAAGAAAAAATTTCCACAAAACTAAACAAGTTTATTTAAAACATCGTATTAAATTAAAAAAAAGGATACTTTATTAGACTATCACCGCATTCCATAACCTACTCTTCGGCTTCTCGCCTACCTCTGAGCTTCTAGCTCTCAAACAACACCCTTAAAAAGCTCATCGTGCTAAGGCAGCCCTCTGGTAGAATAATAGCACAATTGCATGGGAATAATACTTCCACCTGAACTGACATGAGTTCAACGTACCATTGATTTATAACAAAGTTTACGTTCGAGAACAATATTAATTTACATGAAGACAAATGCATAGAACACAGTATCTAATTACAAAATATTAAAATTGTTCATATCACTTGATACATAAACACACAAATTACATAAAATGTATTAGATGAATTTAAAATGAAAAAATATTTTAAATCAATATTAAAAAAATATGTAAGCACAATCACAAGTACCCTTAAGCAATGAAATAAAATTGACAATTTTATACTATAAATTAAATCCTTGTATAGTTAGGGATTGATTTCAAAATTATATACGAATTGAACTGATTTTTTTATGTTTCCTATAGGAATTTTAATAAGAAGAGAACGAAAATGTCCATCTCGTTCTGGATACAGTTCTAAATCTTTCCTTTCATCTCCATACTTGTATTTCTAGGATAACGACTAATCATTAAACAAAACAGTATCGTAACTTTAAATGAAGTAATTTTACCTGATTGTGGAAATATATAGATTAAGTAAATATTTCTTTACCTACCTATTTTACAAATGAATTAAAAGAGTTTGCTGATATTTATATTTCTTTACTAAATAAGTTTTATTAACATTTAAATCTTCAATTTTGTATTTTGTTATATGTAAAGACGTCAATCTTCTACCAACTAGGGAATGAGAAGGAGAGAGTAGAGAGAACTCCGAAGAATTACTGTACATGTCTGTGATAAATCTGAGATTAAATGTGGCTTCAATCTGAAGGAAAACTATTTGAAATTCTGCAAGAAATCTTCCAACAGTTCTTTAAACTCGTTTTAAGCGTTCGTTTCTGCCTCTCCTAGAAACCTCCTAACCATAGATTCCTCTAAACTATGAATTTCCAAACTATACCTTTGGAATCAAGCATATTTTTAACTCCTCAGTATTATCAATCTACTTCCATCATTTTTAAATACGCAATCAGTCCTTTCAAACATTTTAGCTTTATCAGAGATTAGTACAGAATATAATCTTCGAAGAGATATACAAATCGTCTAAAACTTAACAAAAAGGAATCAGTACTTGTGCTGAGATCTAGCTCTAAGTGAATAGCATCTCGTCACAGCACAGGTGAAAATAAGTAAAAAGCTAATTGAATAAAAATTATGAACAAAGATAGGCCCTGAAAATTTTAAACCTTATACATTAAACGGGAAAAATTCTGTCAAGTAATAGGGGATCAATCACCTGTTTTCCAGGTTTCACTTTGAAACGCCTACACATTAAACAATTATTTAATACCTTTTTTACGTAATAGTGACGACTTATAATAATACAGAATTGTTTTCGTAAATGCGTCAGAGTGATATTAAAACTTGCATGACGCAGTTTAGAATGAGCATCATAGATTAGTAGCTCAACACAATTATCATTCGTGGGAAGGATGTTTGGTTCTCCCTTGAGAATTGTAAGCGTCTTTTCAGGCAAAGCAGATCCTTATCATCAAATTCTGGGTTCAAATGAAAAAGTCGTGAATCTTTGTTAATAATTTTCTTAGATAGAAGTTGCGTAAACTCTATACTGCAATGCTTTAATTAAATTGTTTTTAACTAAAAACGCAAAGCTTTCTTACGTTTCGGAGTACATATAGGCTCATTCAATTTTGTAGAATCATGTTTGGAGAATGGTGTACAAACCTTTTTATTCACTCTGTAATACGCAATAGTCTGCATAGATCGTTAAATTCCTTAATGTTCAGTAACGGTAGATATAAGTTTTTACCACCCAAAGATGACATTATAGACTTAACTTGTGTAATCCGCTGCTCCCTCACCACCATAATACATAACTAATACCGTCAAATAAATTTTGCAAGTCTCGACAAAACCACAAATGAACCGTATAAGAGAACCAAGCAGGCATTGACCACCACGGAGAACATGGCAAGATCTTCACTATAGATTCTCTCTTTTAGTGAGGTTGGCAGGATTTATCAAAGCCTCAACATTGGTTCCAACGCTCTGGTTGCACTTGAGCCAATTTGTTATTTATAAATGCCTTTGTTATTTTCGATAATTCTTTCAACCAATGAAAGATAAATTGAAAGTTATCCCACAAAAACATTTGCCTTGTGATATCAGGGAAAAGGCATAGTAAATAATTTCCGAAACGTGTACCGAGGAAGGCTGTCACCAATTCTAATCTTACAAGTATCAAACTTTTTAACGGTGAAACTTAACTGTTTGACACGACAAAATTCACTTTAAATATGCCTATACAACTGATATATCTTAGGAATGCAACATCACTATATGCTTTTGGACTGGCATCACACAAAAGACATGAAGAGTGAATTTCATTCACCTCCACACTTCTTCTCATTCACACAGAAATCTAGGTTCAATGGATATTAATTGAAGTTCTGAAATCTCAGAACACCAAGTCCTCCATGTCTTTTCTAATTCGATAGGCAAATCTTCGTCTCACTTAAGACCACTTCCCATTTTCCTTCTCAAAAAAATTTTGCTGTTATTGCAAAGGGACTAATTCTTTCACATAGATAAAAAAAAATCCTTGGAATAACTCTCAGCTCATGTCGCTTTGTGAATCTAGCATCAACAGAGTGTCTATCGTCTTTAACGTCTAATTTAATTTTATCTTTAACTGGATCCCCCTTCAAACATAAGAAATCAAACCTTTGCCTGCAGTCAGCCTTTTTTTCGTATCCATTTTAATAATAAGTTTCGAATAGTTATTTTTTAATTTCTTTAAATGCCACTGCCCTTAATATTTCTACTGCCGTAGAGTTTAACCCATGCCTCATGAGAGGCATTGGTTCCATAACACATAATTGATACAAAGAACGAAATTTAATATTTTGCAGCATTTTGGGTGATAATCTTAATTTTTTTTTAAATTGGGAATTTAAGAACACAAACCGGAGAAAATGTCGGAGTCATGAAACCAAATAGGAGGTGACTGAGATGCAGAGTCTTTGTTGAATCCTCTGGATTTTCTGAAAGCCAATAAACTTATAAGCATTTTCGTTCTTCTTCTACAGTCTCCATCATAAGAAAAGCCTTTTCTAAATCTCCTCAAAATGCAAATTGCCTTTCCCGAAATTTAAGAACTGTACTCAATAAATTTGCGTAGTGATTAACTTCCAATTTAAGTGATTCAATTAAAGATTTATTATTGTCATTTGTCTTGCTGCTGCAGTCATAAAATATTTTTACTCGAGTTGTTTTCTTATCATCCCGAATTACTGCTCAGGGGGATTATGATATCCCTTATTTCTATCCTTAACACATTTCCCCCAAATCGGACATTTTAATGGATTCTATATAATCTGCTTAAAACGCCCTTTCGCTATCTCATAATTAGAATTTAACTCAAGTGAGATATTTTCTTTTCACATCAATCTACAGACATTATCTATCACCGTTAAATCCCAGAGAATTTTTACAACATTTAATCAAATGATTTTAGAAGCTTCAATTTTTAAATTTTCATGTGAGAATTATTAGAACTAATTGCATTATCAAAACAATTTAAGAATTCCATAAATTCGCCAGAATCACCAGAGAATAACAAAATTTTTAATTTTAGTAATTTTAAAGCCGAAGCAGTATTTTCGAAAATACTAGTCCCCAGAAATTTCGAAATCCCCAGAACACTCATTGGTTTTAAGATGTAAGACTAAGATTTCCAACTTAAATTTGATTTTAGCAGAAAATATTTTTCATCGCCTATTCTTCTGAAGTTTTTAATTAGCTATGAAATTTATTCGGATCACTAATGAGTTCTTCTAATCTAAATCAAGGATTTTGAATTTTGTTCTTTCGTTCTAAATGTTATAATAACTTTGAATGGCCGAGATAGCCTAGTGGTCATGGTCGCGGATGCTTGGCCGGTGGTTTTCGTCGAGTCGTAGGTTCGGGCCTTGGTGTCACTAAAGTCCTGCCGTTTAGCCGGGGTTGATGCACGTTAAATCTGTCGTGGCTTTAAGTCCTCTCTTGGCGTGTTGTGTAAGTTAGGTGAGGGGGTGCGAGCTCACACAAGTATCGTCCTCGTCACCTGACCGAGGCTCAAAATTAAGAGGTCCGTTGCCAAGGGGCCTCATGCTGCTTCTAGTGCGACATTTGAAAAATAATTATAAAGTGAGACAAAAGGGAAATCTTAAAATTTCCATAACTGAATCAGTTTGAATGTTATCGCATTTATATAATTATTTTCGATTAAGCAGCATAGCAATGAAGTTAACACAGTTAAATTTTATATTTACTCATTGAAATTTAGTTCAAAATAAAGTAACAATACATTCGAATGCTTTTGTATAATGATAATTTCTAATATTTTTGTTGACAAACTCATCGTATTTCTTTGTTGCTAGAATACATAACGTGGGGTTACTGCACCTTTTTAAATCAAGTTTTTCAATTGATTCTGTATTACATCTCTGTTTTCTATAGTTACATTAAATTTCAAAATTCAAATCAGAATAAAATTTAAATACTCAAAATATTATATTAAATTAAAAATTTGATTCTTGGAACATTCTTACCTTTTAATGAACATCAAAAGTTTCAAATATTTTTATAAAAATATAAGGCCTTTATTTTCAATTTTTATTACTTAAACTTGATAGTATGGTAAAAATATCAACGAAAGAGAGATATACTCTAAAACAAATCTCAAAATAAATAAATATAAACTAAAACAGTTTAAGCAATCATCCTTTCCCGGAAATTAATGGAAATCGTACGAATTACTGTTGTTGCTTAAACATTTGTTTAAGTAAATATATTAACGAAGCTATAGCTTTTTGAAAAAAAAATTAGTTTTACTGAAACTAAAATGAAACAGAGAGATATTTTAAAATCGGAATAGTGTGAATTTTTTTCCTTCGGTTTTTCATGATCGGTGATTTGGTATGGGAATTAATCAGGATCAATTTTTTAAAAAAAATTCTGCATGGAAAGTATTACGCCTCATAGGTAACTTTCATGTTCAATTTTAAATTTCATATCCAAAATGAACCTTTTATATTTGATTCTTATTATATATGCTGTATGGCATTCAAATGTAAACTTCATGTTATTTGCACGTTAATATCATTAGTAATTGTTTGTCGTTTCTATCCGGATTAAAAATACGGAATTTGAGGTTCAAATATCTGTTTGTTTTAATACAAAAATAATATAAGATGGAACTAATTATAAAATTTCATTTTAGATTGAATAATTTTAAGTGAGCCCTTCGTAACTTACTCTTTGGCATGAATCCAAAAATTCTTCTATAGTGACGACTCCATCTTTGTTGAGGTCTAATTTCTAAAAAATGAATAAAATGCATGTACGTATATTGTAAATATGTACGTATATTATATTTTTTTAAGGTTATTAAATTTCTATTTCTAAAGGAAATGCAAATGTTATTTATTTCTACAGCTGTTTTACGTAATGTGATGTTCACGGTATTTAAAAGACGATGGATTATTTACTTATGTATTTGATATAATTGATCTCAAAATGCATCAAACATGGTGATCTGAAATGCTATCAATTGATTGGAATCTTTGGAGCTTAATTTTATGCATGTTTGAAGCTCTTCTCATGTTGATAATATCTGAAATCATTAAATAGGATTCTGTTTATTGAGTTAATACTTTGACGTTGCACATGTGAATGTTTTTTTTTTTTTTTTTTTGATGAAAGGCAGTTTTGAATTACCCTTTGATCTGAATAATTTGTACAAAAAATGCTCAGGATTTTCAGTCTACAGTTTATGGAGTTCAATAGCATAAAGTCAAATGTTTCGGATATATTTTGTGACTGTGAACAGAGCTGGCTGAGGAGTGGTGCTTGGAATCCGTTTGATTAAAGCAGTCAAAGGTTTAATTAAAGCTTCAATAGGTTGCATGGAATTTGTACAGTAGAAATTTGATGTATGTAGTACATAAAGGGAACGTTCACATGTGTTTTGAGCTTAGATTTTAATTGCGTACAGTATAAATATTTGTTATATTTTAATTCCTGTGTGCACATTAAAAAATTAAAAATTAGAATTTCCTATTTTTTTACTTTGACTTCGCTGATTATACATAGGAATTTGGGTGTGGAAAACCCATAGAACTTAAGATTGGATTATTTATGAAATGAATTTGGAACAGTTTTATGAAAATTGGAGCCTATAAAACTGTTGCAGAAATATTTTTTTTTCTTTTTCTTAGAAAACATGGCAGAAGTTGAAAGAATAAAAATGAAAAGCATAACATCGAGAGGATGGTGTTCTAAAACCGAAACCCTTTTAAATAATACAGTTGTTGAGAGAAGAATGATTGATGTAGTGTTGATTTTGAAGCATTTATGGATCAAGTTGGTGAAGGAAAAGCAATTTTAAATTTACTTGACAGGAACTTTCAGTATTTGTAGCCATTGGAAAAAACTGAATTTGATATAGATACTTTTGAAGAACTTAATGAAATGTTTTTCGCAGAATAATTATTATTATTATCGCAGTATTATTAAATTAAAGATATAAACTCAAAAGCAGAAAGTGAAATTAAAAAGCAAATGAAAGTTTGAATTTTGAAATGTTCTTCGATCCGAATACATAATTGTAAATACAGGTCAAGTTGGTGAAAAATGTAAAAATAAATATTTTGACGATTCGAGCTATTGGGTGAGCTTTGTAGTCAGTTTTTTGAATTGATGATACATAATGTTCAATTACTGAAATTTGATAATACATTTAATTACTTAAAACTGTTGTATGGAGCTTTGAATGCTATAAATATTTTTACGCTGAACGAAGAAAATTATACACCCGTGATACTCTTAACTATTAATGAGCCATTTGCACTTCTTGTCCAGGTGGCATTATGTGACAAGATACTTAGTGAATTTTACTCACATTTGTTTGAAATATTACATTTACAATGAGGCAAAGTGTTTGTTGCATTTACATTTACCATACAAACGTAACATATTTTAAGGTGCTAGTTGCACGCTAGAATAAAATTTACAATACCATTGGACATGTCGTTCTGGTTGAAAATTTCGGAGATCTCTAATGTGTGTCCCTTATCTTTGGAATTATTTTGTGGAATTGAACTGGCTAAGCTTCTGTAAAAATACGAGACACAATCTTTCCTGTTAGTTGAACAGCAGGACAAATTATGAAAATTATTATTTCATTATTTGGCCACTAGTCACTCCAACCGGAAAAGGTAATGCTTCTCCGTCTCTTGCAAAACATAGCATCTGGTGTGACAGTGCTTGTGACTCCCAGGTAAAGTCTTGACCTCAAAGCTCATGGGAAATGTTGTTTGGCCTTTCCGGATGCATTGAACGGAGATCTTTGTAAAAAGCACCATTAACGAACTTGTTGATTGTGCGCGGTGCTGCAAGTATTAAAACTTCCTCAAGCACAATTACATTAAGAAATTTCATTCGACATTGTGATAAAAGTTACATCTTTAGAAACTCTCAATGTTACGTCTGGTACAAATAGCTACTTAATCTGTCTAATTTTACTGAAATTATTACTCGAGGAGTTTACCCTAGAATTTAATAGTTAAAGAAAACTGTAAGCAGAATTTTATGAAACCGAACTTGCAGGAATTCACAAAAACAAAAGTAGGAAATGTCGGAAATTTACATTCTATTTAAATAGAGAAAAATTCCTTACATATTTGAATTCATATATCACGTTAAACTTGAAAATAAGAAAACTCACGTATCTCCTCAGCAGCCAAATTAGTAACAGCCATTGAATTGGGTTGAATATTTTTCAGGAATTGCAATGTTCTACTAAATGAAATAAATTGTTTGCTCCAGATAAAAGAGTTAAGCTATAAAAAAAGAATAGGTGCTTTAAATGTCTTAATCAATCACTGCATCATCAACGTTCTTGCCTTTTCTCTCATAAGTTGGCCTTCTTTGTGTCTGCTTGCCGATTTGCTGGAGATAACATTAATAGCATGTTCTGGTAATTCTCTTCACTCTCTTCACTTAAATATTCCCAATTTTAAGTTATTGAACTCATAAATAGTTGAGTACTCTGTGCATCTCGACAACCAGAGTTACACAAGTTTTCCGAACTTTCAAGAGTTCCAGAACCTTAACATATTCTGGCTGTGATGACATAAGAGAAATTCGTCGACGACAGGCTGATGGAGGTTTTTCAACAGTCTCTGAATAGATTCCAGATGAGACGGTTGTCTCGAATATCTCCTGGCACTAAAATAATTTGTAAAATAGCTGTACATATAATATAATCAAATATTTAAAGTAAATTTTTTTTTGGAGTTTATTCCAATAACTTTATTCCCTTTCAACTGGTATAGCTCATATTACTAAAAACTGTAGAATTATAAAGAATCCCTGAAAAAATTTCAACAGCAAAACTCGTCATGTATCTGTATGTGTATCCTGTGTTAATTGTAAAACACGTCGAGAACAGAAGTAGAGAAAAACGATGCCAATAGAGAAAATAAAACAATAGTAAATTCAGTGTCTTTGTGGCCTAATTGAGTGTGATAACATTCCTACAAATATGCTCCACAATAATAAAATTGGAAAATAAAAATAAGGCAGTTAAAATATTGCTTGATTCAGCGAGTAATAAAGCTTTCGTAACTGAAAGGCTTGTAAATCGCATGCAAGTGAAAGTTGTAGCAAAATACCGATTGGAGGTTTACTTCTTTAGAAGTCAAAGGTCGTATTGAAATTTATTTCATTTGGTTGAACTCCTGCCTGCGAAATAGAACTAATCTCGCAAAGAAAACAAAACTAAAAGCTCTTTACAGACAGAATTATGGAAATAGGTTTTGCTGCGTCAAGTAAATTAATTCTGCAGTTGGTTCTTAATAAAGGATTTGAGATAACGGGTATTAAAAAAGTTCTAGGGAAGTTGATATTTTAATTGACATTGATTATTTAAGAAAAATAACATATGAAAATACTAAAAATGTACCAGAAGTGTGATGTCATCAGAAAACATGTTTGAGAAGAGAGTAAAGGGTGGAATTAAAATATAGAGATAAGGAGTCTGGTTTTAGACATAACATTACTATGAATATCTGGATTACCGAAACAGAGGTTTTTAACTATTAGAAATATTTGAGAGATTTAGAAACAATTATAATTAAACAAGTAGAATCTTTGAACATAAGTGAAGAAGTAATTGAACGTTTCAAAGAAACTCCGGGGGTTTACTCTCTAGTGAAGAGGTTTTCATCCTTTTTCAGTATACGTATCACTAACTGATTCGGTTCTTTCCGTGTACCTACGAATCCTTCAAGCTTCCGCCTAACTGATTTACTTCATCATTACAGATTCCGAAAACTTCCTCAAAATGAGGCGTTGAAACAAATCATGCGATTAATTACTCATTATATAGTTCTTTTATTTTTGAAATAAAAAAAACAAATTCTTACAAAGATCGGAAAAAATTTAATGGAATTTGTAGGATTGGGTAATTAGGATCAAAAGAGGATAAATATAATCTCAAATTCGGAGTTGCATTTAATTTGCTTCTTATATATTTTTTTATGAAAGAATACTATAAGAAAACGCACTTTCAACAATCTCCGTGATAGGAAATGGCAACAAAAACATAAAGGTTTTTTTTTAATAAAACATTTACTGTATCCTCGAGGAGCTTGAAAACTAACTAGATTCACCAATTCGCCATTGAAGAGTTTCTTCATAGTGATATCTGATACGAGTTCTAACAATTTCTCCTTTTCAGAAATCGACAATGAAACCAGTTCAAAATGTTATTCTTTGAAAATATTAGATATTCATTGTTAATCTAGTTCAGGTGTGGAAAATATTTTTCAAGAGAGGGTTTAATTTCTCCAAGGCTCAATTACCTTATTACCGACAGTTAAATTTAGCTCAGCTTGTGATAAGAACTCGTGATGCGTTTCGAATACTTCAGGCTGATCGTTTTAATGCACTTTGCCCCAAATAAATTTAATATCATGGGTTTAATTTGATTAACAACTTAAATTTTTTTTACATCTCTTTGAAGTGAAAGATTTGCTTTATTAATATAGTCATCTAGGCGAAAGTATCAATCTGGTCTTCAAGGATTTATAGCCATTCATAATCACTTTGTCTCGCAGTATGATTGCTAATGTTGTAAGAAACCTGGGCTGCTTCGACAGAATAAATTTTGGAAGATTACAAACATGTTTTCACGTTTTCAGAACTCTAAAATTGTGACCGTCGAAAAACAGTGGTATTTTCCCTTTTGTACTCTGGATTTGGCATGTAAAAGGCAGTGTGAACATGGAAGGTTAGTTGAATCATTGCTGAACATTTCCAAGACAAGGAGACTTAGGACAGTCCTCTTCTACTATACATGAAATTTCCGCGGTAAATGTCCTAGAATCAACATTTTTGTCTATTACTTCCATTGAAGAATTTGAAGAAACTACAGTTTGTTTACGCACCTGCTCTGGTACTGGTTATTGTTTCATAATGTTGGCCCAATCAGTGTCAGATAATGTCCACAGTTCTTCCTTCGGTGTTTTGGTCAACTTCTTCTTCCACTGAAATCCAATTTAGCCACTGATTCATAGCATAAATTGCGTGAATATTAAGTAGTTGGTAGACAAAATGGATGCAGAATTGTAAGAATGACACATGCATACATCTCAATACTAATACCCGTAACAAAATTAAAACACAACGCGCAGCAATTCTTTTTCTGCTCTTATGTACTTCCCGTTATGCGTCAACAAACAAATAGAAAACACCGAGAAAGTGTCTGATTTTAGAAAAGAGAGAAGCGATCCTGAGCGGAGGATGAGCGGAGAAAGAAAAGGTGGCTGATCCCACCCAGAGTGCATTCCCACTGTATTCGAAAATTATAATGATAAGAAGGTCAATATTACAATTCATAATATTAATAAAACCTCTACATTTGGAGCGAATATGCAAATGATTAAAATTTGGAACAGCGGGAGCTACAGCTCATCGGAAATGCGCACTCAGCAGGTGTGTATAAGAAGCGATTCTCAATCTGATGGTCAAATTTTCTGTTGCATTCCAATACCTTCAATGACCAAAAAATGCCCCGCCGCTGAATTCGAGCTTCGATATGGGTCGAAGCGATGCGGCGATTAGAAGATGCTGGCAAGAATGGATGGACAATGGCAGATTTCAGCGTCATGATGGTAGCGGTCGATCTAGGGCCACAGCAGGTGAGAAGAACAGAGTGATTGTCAGATCAACTGTCACAGCACCTGATTCATCGTTATCAACCATGAGACGTGCGACCCGCGCACGAGTGTTCACCATGACCATTCACATATGGTTGACTTATAGAGCGAAATCTATGCTCGTACCTACCACTACGTCACCTGCCCCTCACGCCTACACACTGTCGAGCCAGATTATAGTGGTGCTTGGCTCGATCATGTTGAAATGATGGGGAGTATAGTGTTTAGTGACGAGTCCCGCATCCAACTGTGTCCTGAAGATCATCGAAGACGTGCCGATTCTGCTTTCACTATTGCACGCCTCACAGGCCCTCAAATAGGATTCATCGTTTTGCCTTATTTTTCTGCAAGATAATCCCTGACCATATACGGCAAGTGTTGCTATGAACTGTCTTACAGATTGTCAAAAACTTCCTTTGAAAGCCAGATCTCTCTCCAATCGAGCTTGTCTGGAATATGATGGGAAGGCGACTGCATCTACCTAGGAATGTTGATGACCTATCCCGACAATTCGAGCAAATTTGGTAAGAAATACCACAGGAGTCTATCAGGGAGCTTTATCACTCTATGACACGTCGTGTGGTAGGTTGCATGCAGGCTAGAGGTGGGTCAACACCTTATTGAGTTCGTTACCTTGTAACTATGTAACTCTTAAATAAACAACTAAATTTTTGTGAAATTTTAATTATTTTCTTTTCCGTGCATAATTCCTATTCAACAATTTTTGTCACCATAGAACAATTCAATCTTGGTGCGTCGTTTTTTTGTTATAGAGTATATATATATATATATATATATATATATATATATACTCATGAATAAAAAAAATAGCTCACCAAGAAATAATTGCTGGATCGTATTGAAACTTGGCATGAAGGTACATGTCAGGGAGATATGCAAAGAATTAGAAATGCAGAGTGATTGCGCATTACCTATAGCCGGTACAGGGCGTTTAACGTCGTTCTCCGTGGAGTATAAAACAGGTAACCAAAACTTGTTTGAGTGTGTTGAATCATTTACAGAGGAAGAGCTGAGGTAGACATGTCATTACTCCGTTTTCGAAGAAAATATGAGCAGCTGTCGCAGTTTGAGAGGGGGAGAATCAACGGTATGATGGAAGCTGGGTGGTCAGCTAGGCAGGAAGCTCGTCAATTAGGCCACTCTGATTGGGTTGTGAGGAGGTGTTGGGACCAGTGGATCCGAGAGATGTCGTTTACACGAAGAACAGGCTCAGGACGCCCTCGACAGACCAGTCGTCGAGAAGACCGCCACATCGTAAGAAATGCACGCGTACAGCGAACTGCTTCATCCGCCACCATCCAGCCACAGGTAGCACCTTCACTTTGGGCCCCTGTGTTTTCTCGAACCATACGAAGGTCCCTGGCTGAAGGACATTTGGGATCGCGGTGCCCATTACGTGTGCTGCCCTTGACGCCCATCCATCGACGCCTCCGTATGGAGTGGTGCTGCGCACGAGGAAACTGGATTGCAGCGGAATGGAACCAAGTCGTCTATAGCGATGAATCCAGATTCAATCTTAGCAGTGATGACAATCGTGTTCGTGTATGGAGACCCCGTGGTGAAAGCCTCAATCTTGCCTTCGCTTTACAGCGACACACTGTTCCTACAGCTGGTGTGAGGGTATGGGGTGCCGTTGCCTAAATTAGACGGTCACCCCTAGTATTGATCCGTGGGACCATGACAGCCTAGTGGTATGTCCATGACATCCTGCAACCACATGTATTGCCACTCAAGCAACGGCTCCCAGGAGCCATTTTTTAACAAGACAATACTCGGCTTCACACGGCAAGGGTGTCACAAGACTATCTCCACACTGTTACTACACATCCTTGGCCTGCCCGATCCCCAGATTTGTCTCCAATCGAGTATATCTGGGATCATTTGGGACGGCGAGTTGAGCATCCCACGAGTTTGAACGAACTAGAGACTAGGTTACAGCAAATATGGAACGAAATATCTCAAGACATCTTACAGAACTTGTATGCCTCAATGCCCGATCGCATCGCATCGTGCATTCTCGCTGCAGGGGGTTCAACAGGGTATTAAATCCTCCGTTCTTTTGCCTTTTTCTCTGAAATAAATGATCCTTTTTCTTTGATTTTCTAATCATTAACTTATATTAAAGTAGTCATTTCGTCTGTAAAATTTCGTTTCATTCTGACGACTCCTTCTTGGTGCGCTAATTTTTTTTTGTCCATGAGTGTATATATATACATGTGTCCACTCTCGTTAATAGAAGGTGCTTCACCAGTGAACGCCCAATCAGCAGCTAGGAGCTTTCCTCTCATTAAACAGAACACAGATGTTCATGGACTGCCTCTCCCCCTGCGAAACAGTGGTCACTTGGAGCTGTCCTGCTATTGAAGTGTTTTTGGTGTAATATTTTCCTTACTACCAACGACATGCTGAAACAATCACCAGAAGGCGCGATAAGTGAGGATCACCTTGCTGTAGGAGGGCTGAGGGAATTCGAGACCGGGAAACTATTCGATATGAACTTCAAGAATCTTGGCTGGAGAGACGGGTTTGGGAAGCTACGAAAAGAGAACTGCTAGAGTCTTAGATGTAGTCTTGAGGCGTCGCATCCATACGACAAAGACTGGAGATTTCTTATGCAAGAGGCTGCTGGAGCGTTATGTCATAGAAAGTTGGTCTTTCACGGGATTCAAAGAGATATATATTCTGTTGAGCGCTAGAATCTTATTGTAGTATCTTTGGCGTTACATTTGTGCTTGTCTTCGTCCAATTTGTAAATATTTTCGTCCCACGTCCTATAAATAAACTTTAGTCTTTGTGAATGATCACTTATCATAATTCTCAACCAGACACTCCCCATATATATACGAGGTGTTGCTATTAATTAATAGTTGATACAAAAGAAATACGCATGCTTCAACGACCGACAGTTGTTTAGCGTCAAGCCTTCTCTTTCGAATGTAGTGCCCCTCGCTTCTGTAAACTGATACGCACACCCGTAGCTTTCGTTTACATTTGAGTTAATTTTTTTGTTTCGCCGAAGAAATGATAAGTGAGCCACAGAATTGTCGTGAAATTTCACATGAAACTTGAAAAAAAAAATGCTACTGAAACTTATAATTTGCTGAAAGAAATGTATGAAAATGATTGTTTTTGAGTGGTTTAAGCGTTTTCAAGATGGCCGAGAAGACGTTGAGGATGATTCATGCCCGGGACGTCCTTCCACGTCAAAAACGGATGACACTATTTAAAAAAAAATCGGTAATAATTTAGTTCGATCTGACCATCGGTATCGGTTCATTAAATATTTGCTTTTGAAAGGCAATAGCTTTACATAAATTAGAGATGAGTTGGACGCTGCGTACGGCAACTTTGCACCATCATTTACCCCTGTGAAATTTTGGCAGCTGAATTTAAACGTGGCTGTTTCGGCTTGGGAGACAATGAATCTTCGAGGTGTCAGAAAATTGCAACCATTGACGATAACATCGCTAAAGTTCACCAAATAGCACTAGAAGACCATCGATTTAAAGTGACAGAGATAGCAGAGGCTATAAATATTACCTAAGAACGTGTTTCTCACATATTGAATCAAGATTTAGGCATTAGAAAGCTGTTCGAGCGTTAAGTGACGCGTTGGCTCAAGTTAGACCAAAAACGTGTACAAATGAATATTTCCAACACCCTGTTGGCGCAGCTTAGGCGCAATAAATCAGAATTCAGGCACCAATTAGTCGCTGTAGATGAAACTTGGGTACACCTTATTCACCCAAAGCAAAAATTTAGTCAAAAAAGTGGAGTGCGAATTGGGTAGAAACAAAGCAAGGAAAAGAAATTTCTCTTCTAAAGGAAGAATATCGAAGAATGAATTTGAAATTGCGGAATTGATTTTAAACGTTGCAACAACATTACGAAGTTTTAAATAATTTTTAAATTATTTGGAAATATTGATGATAATACTTTTCTTTTAAACCGGTTGCTGCATCTAATCTGGCAAATAACATTTAAAGTAAGATCTAAGAATCGCTCTTTATTTCAACCGAATTTGGTGCACTAATTTTGACAAACTTTTGATAAGCAATAAATTTTTTTGATTGATTGATTGATTTTATGAGATATAATGGAACAAAGGCTATTATCCTCATTAAAAGTTGCTTCAAAAGTTATTCAATACTAGGCGTGATTCTTAAGAAAGTACAGTTTTTAAAAATGGTAAGCGCAGCACTAATGTCGCCTTTCCACGCATGTGCGCTGAGCACCTATATCTCTTGATTAATCACAGACACCAGTAGGAAAGCATTTCTTGATTGTTTTCATTGATTTGTGTGTATTTAAAAGGCTTTACACAATTGAAAATATTGCCGATTGCGATATAGTTTTTCCTGCATGCCAAAGGCGGAAAAACTGGCTAAATTCATCAACAAATGACTGAAGCATTTGGAGATAATTCTTCGAGCAATGGAATAGTACGAAAAGTATTTAATGATGGTCATACTAATGTTCAGAAACGTTTGTTGCGAACAGCGTCTTGAGGACTGGAATTTTTTGTTTTTATGATTCAATTTGAGTGGTGCTGCAAGAGGACATCCTTCTTATTTTTTGTTTCGTTCGTGTTTATTGTAACTAGTTATTTAGAATTCGAAAAGTGAGGGGAGTTGCCGCGTTCATATTTGTATCAAGTTTCATTAAATCAGATTAAGCAGTGTTCAATGATTTCTTCTTTATTTCGATTGGATTTACTCATTTAAATGAAACAAATTTAGATCTGTAAAATAGACAAGTTGGCCCAGGATTTGAACTTTGAAAAGGTTGAAAAAGGTAAGAGAACACCCTTTTCTCTTCCTTAGAACTTTTCGTTGAAATTTAGCAGGAGAAAAATTTAACAAACGTAGAGGGCGTCATTACTGAAGATATAGTGCAGAAAGTTGATACGAAAGTTCGAAAAAACAGACGCTTTACGATTTCGTCTTTATCTAATGAGTTTCCTAAGGTTTCAGGGAGTGTTCATCATAAAATTGAGACAGCGTACTTACATTATCGGAAGTTGTGCTCACAATGGGTATTGAAAGTGCAGATCGAGGTACATAAAACCAATTGGGTAGGCCGTACACTGACTTTACTTGAGCGGTACATGAATGGCTCATGCCTCACCGGATTCAAACCAGCGATCCATAGGATGGAAGCATTCAATAGCACCATAAAAAGGGTAGCTTTGGATTGCTTTTAGACTATTTGCCTCGGGGAGGACGTAATAAATTCTGAGATATAATGTAACACCTTGACTAAACTACGTCGTGCAAACTGAAACAAAAGACGCGATATGATCAGCAAAGGAATTGTCTTGCTGAATGACAATACCCCTCTACATGTGGCTCGTCGAACTGAGATCTCATCGCACTATATGACTGGGAGTTACTTGATCATCCTCAATATAGCCCTGATCTGGCGCTCAGTGACTATTACTTGCTCCTTCCATTGAAAAAGCATTCAGGTGGTCAGCGCCGTGATTATGATGATGTAAGAGCGGCCGTGTTGCATTGACTCTGTTTCTTCGAACAAATGACCCGGAAGTGATTTATATTCTAATATGTCAAGGTTCTACAAAGATAAGCATAATCTGGTATCATGAAAAGATGAGAATTTTATCATTCATTTGGAATAAATATTTGATTAGTATATCATTTAATAAGCTGACGCGAACGGACACATTTAAAATATCTCATGTTTTAATTCCAGTGATTGATTTTGCTATATATGTGGCAAAATCGTAAGCATTATTCACAAAGGAGGCATGATTTCTTTAATTAAAATTGTATATATACAATCAATTACGTTGATATTGTAATAACCTATAAATACATGTGCTTCATTTAACAAAAATAAGAACCAACTATAAATTTATAGAATCATTTTTTTGAGCTCAAGAGATTATTCAATTGAAACTTAGTTTTAAATTTAAGGAAAAAAAAATTAAAAAGTCAGTTTTTGTTTATCAGTGTTATTGATAATTACAGATACATTAGAAATTTTCCAAACAGCCTGGTAATGCTGTTTTCAGTGAATTTTTGCTGGAAACTAATGTAATGTGCACAAATTTTTCTTTGATTCTTTACATTTTGCTACTGCATTTCTCAATATTTCATTTCATCTGTCAGAGTTAATGCTCAATGCACTTCGATAACGCTATTGGCAAAGTGTGAATCACTCCCCGCTTTAATTTTTGTACTTTCCGTAGTTTGAATTATTTTTTAATAAGTATGTTTAATACTATTTTCAGTGTTTAAAAGATAACGAGACATTTTAAGATAAATTTGTGACGCGAAAATAGTTGATCATTATCACATTGTACAATCAGGTGACATATACGAAAGTCGTTAGAAATTCCAAGAGATGGCGCTCGTAGCATCAAAAATGGTTTGTTTTTAGTAAGCATCATGACTCACTAGACAGCTGTCTCAGTTATTTCCATCATATGGTTTCATTTTTATTGTCGATTGAAGCAAGAAACTTGTGTTTATTTGGAAAAATGGGGAGGGGGGGGATGAGTTTCGAATGGTGATGAAATACTTAAATTTAAAAGTCTTTACACGGAAAGAGGTCAAAGCTGAATTGGATGAAGTTCATGACCCATCTATTCTTGTGTTTGCAACTGTTTATAAGTGGGGAACAGAAAGTAAACGTGGTCCGCAAGAGATGAACATCGTTCTGGGCGTTCAGTGGAAGCGACTGCACATGGAATGATTGCCAAAACCCATGATATGGTTTTGAGGGATCAACGAATCAAAGTGTGCGAAATAGTTGAGACCCCAGGCATGTCAGAAGGTACAGTGTTTTTAATTTTGCATGAAAAATTGGGGTATGAAAAAAATCTCGGCAAGATGGGTGCCGCGTGGGGTGTCAGTAGAAAATAAGCGCAATCGTGTTGTCGAGTGAAAGGCTATTTTGGCCCTTTTTCTTTACAATTCTGACGAGTCTCTATGAACTCGGAAGAAAACAAAGATGGTGAAATTGGCTGGAAAGGTCATGGCCACGGTTTTCGAGGTACACGCAGAATCATCTGCACTGATTATTTGGAAAAGGGGGAAACAATAACTAGAGAGTATTATGCGTATTTAATGCACCGTTTGAGCAAAGAAATCAAGAAAAAACATACTCATTTGAAAGGGAAAATGATATTCTACCATCAAGACAATGCACAGATGCACACCTGTGCTGTTATAGCTAAAATCATGGCATTAAAGCTCGAATTATTACAACATCCACCGTATTCACCGGATTTGACCTCCAGTGATTTTTTTTTTATCTCCAAACTTAAAAAAAAATAGCTCAGCAGATCATGGTTCAAGTCGAACGATGAGGTCATCGCACCAGCAGATGCCTAGTTTGAGGACCTTCCGAAATTTTACTTTTAAAGACTAAAAAAGTTGGAGAAACACTTGGAAAAGTGTATAGAGCTAAAAATACGAGGGTGGATTGATAAGTTTCCGGACTGACCAAGAAAAACAACGTTTTTAAGAATTTTTTTTTTTATTTCTCAACATAATCTCCTCCAAGGCTGATACATTTCTCATAGCGG
The DNA here is from genome assembly GCA_019974015.1 of Nephila pilipes. NCBI lineage: Eukaryota > Metazoa > Arthropoda > Arachnida > Araneae > Nephilidae > Nephila > Nephila pilipes. The sequence goes on from BMAW01038940.1 coordinate 432,242, forward strand.
TTTTCTAGTCTAGTAATGCCATCTCTATAGACTGATTCGTCAAGCTCCTCAAAATACCCATTTACAGCTTCGATTACTTCTTCATTGTCCGCAAATCTCTTACCGCCAAGCCATTTTTTGAGGTTAGGAAACAGATAATAGTCACTCGGGGCTAGGTCTGGAGAGTAGGGAGGGTGCGGCATCAATTCAAACTTCATATCGTTGATTTTAGCCATCGCAACGATTGACGTGTGCGCTGGTGCGTTATCGTGATGGAACAAGATTTTTTTCTTCGCCAGATGAGGTCGTTTAATTTTCACTTCGTGGCTCAAACGTTGCAATAAGTCTGCGTAGTATTGACCAGTGATAGTTTTACCCTTTTTAAGGTAATCAATGTATATAATACCTCTTGCATCCCAAAAAACAGTAGCCATAACCTTGTTCGCCGAAAAAATTGTTTTTGTCTTCTTTGGAGTTGGTTCCCCTGGTCCAATCCACTGTTTAGACTGTTCTTTGGTTTCAGGAGTGTAGTGGTGGACCCAAGTATCGTCAACGGTTACGAATCGACGCAAAAATTCGCTTGGATTACGCTTATACAACGCCAAATTGGCGGTAGAAATGTTCTTTCGAATCAATTTTTGGTCGACTGTTAGCAAACGCGGCACCCATCTTGCACAGAGCTTTTCCATATACAAATGTTGGTGCAAAATATTTTGTACACGTTCATATGACATCTTACAGGTCTCAGCTATCTCACGCACTTTTAATCTGCGGTCTTTCAGCACTATTTGATGGATTTTTTCGATCATATCTGGAGTTGTGACCTCAATGGGGCGTCCTGAGCGAGGCTCATCAGAGGTGCTCACACGACCCTTTTTAAACTCGGAAACCCACTGCTTAACGGTTGAATATGATGGGGAGGATGTCCCCAGTGTTGAGTCCATCTCTTCTTTAATTTCCTTCGGCGTTAACCCCTTCAAATAAAAGTATTTGATGACAGCACGAATTTCCAGCTTTTCCATTTTTACGAAAAACACAGAGGCGTCTTGTTCAGCGTGCTCTCAAACCTAAACTAACATGGCGATCGGACTGAAACTATAGCTACAAGCTATCTAAGGATGGTACTATAGAACGCCACCTCAAGGTAGGCCTCGTGGCGCCATCTCTTGGTCAGGCCGGAAACTTATCAATCCACCCTCGTAAGTTATGTGAAAAAAATATACCTAAACTAGTTTGTTTTTCTATTTTTATATAAGGACTTAATCAACTCGTATATTAAATACTAATTTTTTTTCTTTATAATTCTGTTCTCATAATAGAAAATCCAATGAATTTATCCTCTTGGAGGAATTGAATAAGGGCCTTATAAGGAAATATGGTGCAGAGCCCCCTAAGAGTGAATTAATTAAGAGTTTAAAGAATACAACTTTCATGATTTGTGTTTAGTCAGAAAGAGGGTAACAATATTTAACAGATTCAAATATTCGGTAATTGATTCATATTTAGTCCTCTTGGGTCTTGAGGTACCATTTCTCCATTGATAAAAAGATTGCTTTCGGAGATACATTGAAAAACGAAATTTTCTTGAATATTTATAGAGCAATCCTTCTTTTGAGATATTACTTTTCACACATTTTATCAATAAATTTTAGTTTTTTTGAAATCAGTATTTTTGCTGCAATATAAAGCAAATATTCTCCATTTTTTCATTAAAATACTAAGAAGGAACATTTAAAAATTTGGTTCAAGTTTGAATTGATAGAATATTTTTAAGAAATGGATGCAACGTTCAATATACAATTTTACTCACCTTAAAAAAGTTTGTGAATATGCTTATAATGTTAAAAATGAGAACGAAATACCATCATACTTTTGACTTGACAACACACTAAGAAAGTAGAAAAAACTTTCATTGTAAAAGAATAAGTAAGCAAAATACTTGATCTTTAAAAGGTGACCATAAAATTATTGAAAACGATATGTAATAATTATGAGATCCTAAAATAAAAACTTGTATGTAACAGTATCGAATGATAATTTTTGAAGTATATATTTGCATATGAAAGCATACCAAATAAAAATTTACATATAAGCATTATAAATATATTTATGCTTGAGTATAAACACTAAGTATTCACAAATAAGCATTATTAATAAGTATTGATAAATTAATATACTTTTAAAGTCTCAATAAATGAGCTGTTGAATAGCGGAATAACAATAAAACATTTTTGAAACTTTTGGATCATGAACAGCTTTAGTCTTAGGTTCTAAAATAATAAGTTGCGATATGTATGGATCCTAACTTATCATTTTATGTAAAAAATTATAAGAATGTAAAAATTAAGCGTAAAAATATATGAATAAAAATTGATAAATATTTCAGCACAAGTATAGAATTATTTATCAGTTTTTACGCAAATAAGTAAATTATTTTTAATGATGATAAATAAGTTCTCATTTCATTACGGTAAATATTGTAATTTATTGCTATTAGTTGTTGAATAATTAGTAAAAAGTAGATCGAATATAAATTTTGAAATTGAAGAAGATTCATGTAATGCTATAATTTATTTTTTTAAAGTTTTTCTTATATTCTCTATCTTATTAGCTTAGATAATTAGATTTAATACTGCAAATAAAACCTAATCCACTGGAATTATTTATTCTCATATTAACATTTAGAGTACTATGCATAACAAAAATTTCATTTTCGATTACAGAAAGTCTATTTTAGTAAACTAGCTCCTTTTCAATTTAAACATTCTTTGCATAAAAAATTGGTACAAATGTATGTTTAAAATGTGACATAAAGTGCGAAATTAAAAATTTGTTGAGTATAAATTCAAAAGCGAAAAGAAAATACGCAATTTGATGTACTGAAAATTTATTCCGGACGTCTCGAGTAGATTTCAGCCATCGATACTGAAATGAAAAATTAAGAAAAAGAATTAGCAAAATTTGGTTTCGGATATTCTGAAAAAATGTAAGTTTAAATTTTCAAGTTTTTTTTACCGCATCAACCCGATCCTTTTTACCTAATCATCGTTTAGTCCAAGAGATATTAATTAATTCCATTCTATTTGTTTCATCTTTCACAATTCGCTTTTAAATTAATTTACCATAAGGTTCTGTTCATGACAGTTATGTCCATCAATACTCGTCAGTTTTTGTTTGACGTCGGTAACACAATATAAGAAAGCTCAAAGAATGGACTGATTAGTATACCTGGAACACTCTATCAACATGGTCTCTTGTTGTATGGTCCTCAATCATAGGCTCTACTGCTTTGCCCATAAGTTCGTAGATTGATTGCACGATTTTGGACAATTCATCTTTTGTGATGTACCCATCTCCATTGATGTCGTATAAGCTAAACGCCCAACGCAATTTCTCTTGCAAGGATCCTCGCGCTAAGACGGAAAGGCCAATGACAAAATCCTGCAAAATAATTATTGCATTAAAATATATTTTATACCTCCTAGTTTTGTTACAGTTCCTTGAAAACAATTGCTTGTGAGATATTTATAATATAATGAGTAGAATCAAATAACTTTTCTCCAAAAATTGAATAAATAGAAATTTAGGAAATGGAATAATAAGCCAATCGTGTTTTTATAAAAAAAAATATTGCACTAGTGTCAGAAGAACTGTAATGATATGAAACCTTTCTCGCTATTTCGTATAGGTCTTGATATATGTTTTTCCAATTAAATAGGAAATACTTGTTCTTGTATTTAACTCTGAATACCATCATATTTTCTCGAGTCCAGGTAATAATCAAAAATTAATAGATTTCCTGAGAAAGTCTTATATAAAATTATCAAACAAGTTTCCAATTAAAGTGATATCTAAACAATTTATATTTATTCATCATAAACAAATTAATGATTGATAGTCCGAGATGATTTTAAATATAATGACGTTAAGAAAGAATTTTTTTCCTTATTTTCCATTTTTTAAGCAAAAATATTTCAATAATATCTTTGATCTAGAAAATGTGCCTCACAAGAAAAATATAACACAAAATAAGATTATAAGAGTAAATGCATTTATTTCCGCTTTAGTTGAACTATATCATATTATTCGTATTGATAATTTTTAAAGAGCAGTTAAAACGTTTGCTAGTTACTATTTTGCAATTTCTTAATTCAGATTTAAGTCTTACGAATAGCTTTAATATAGATGGTATTCACACATTCTTAATTGATTTCGCTAAAGAATTTTAAAATGTAAATCTTTTGGTGGAAAACGTTCCTTGCATTAGTTTGTATTGGAAATCAAAAAAATTATTTTCTGACACTTTCCAATTTATTCTTCTTTCAAAGGTCAAGGATGATAATGAACAAGGTGGGAATCGAACGATGAGTTTTTGCGCTTTCTGAAGAGAAATGTCCTGTAATTGAAAAAAATGGCAAAATGCATGGTATAACAATTTCTGAGGACAAAATAAATTTTATTAGACATAAAAGGCAAAATCGTCAATCTTTGCTTCAAAAAGGAAAGCAGGCTGCAAATGAATACCCTAAAACATGTGTTAATGTTTCTAAAGCGAAATCAGTGGTAAAAAGGCATCGGTCTCGAGGCCGGCGGTTTTCGTTGAGTCGTGGGTTAAAGCCTTGATGCCACTAAAGACCCGTCGTAAAGTCGAGGCTGATACACGTTAAATCTGTCGGGGCCCAAAGTCTTCCCGATGGCTTAATGTGGAATTTAGGAGAGGGGGTCCCAGCTCATGTGTCGTCCTCGTCACTTGACTGTGGTTCAAAGTTACGAGGTCCGTCACCAATAGTCCTCGTGTTGCTTTTAGTGCGACGTTAATAAAACCAAACCAATCAATAGTAAAGAAGGGAAAATGTACCGACGCAAAACTTATTTACAAATAGCAGTACCAACAATAAACCAAATACTTAATAAAAACTGATAGTATAAAAAGTTCAAAAAGTATTGCCGGAAACGCTAGAATTGGACATGTAATCAATGGGGTTGAGTGTTGCATCCGGATGAGAGCAGGTTTAGTCCGAAAAGCGATTCTAGACGCATACACATCTATTGGATTATTAAAAAAAATTCCTCATTTATAAGAATTTTTATACATGTTGCTAATTTTTATGCATGTCACCTAAACGTGTTGATGTGTAATCAAAGTCTTTTTTTAAATTTAAAATAAATTGAAAGAGCAAAGTTTTCCGGAAGGAAATACTTAGATTTTTATTTAGCTCCAAATAATTTTTCCTTTTTGTTAGATCCAAAAATGTTTTATTACATAACTTCTCACCTAAAATCATTGATTCTTCGGTATAGTAACACATTGTTGTGGTAAGCTATCTACTGAAACAATGCATATTACTTCTAATTTCATTGAAATTATTTGTCATTTTACTAGAAATAAACAAAATTTCTGCGTAATACCAGAGAAATAAAACTAGTATTTATTATTTTCATATATATATATATATGTATGTATGTATGTAATAAAATAAACAAAGAAATAAAAATCATTAGTAAACTACTAAGTAGATATACGATGAATAAGACGCTATTAGAATTATCAGTGCTAAAACAATTTAATCTAAAGAAAAATGAAAAATTCTAAAAATAAAATATTATATACAGAAGAAAAAATTATATGTTAGAAATAATTGAAGAAAACTACATAAATGTAAAACCATAATAAATTGACAGATAATTAAGTAAACAAAAAAAAAAAGGAAAATAACAGAAAAGTGGGAAAATGGAAAAGATTGGATATTAAGTAAATTAATACTATCGTAGGTCTCAGACTATGTAGATATAGTTATTTCTTATCTAATGGCCAAACTGTTCCACTTAGGGCTTACTCCATAAAATCGGGTAGCAACCAAAATTCAAAAATGAAATAAAAACGAAAAATATCAGAAAAAAATTAATATGCCATAGAGTATCAAAAGAATTATAACAGTATATGAAAAGATTAAGCATAATTATCTTAAAAAATGAAATATAATATAACGAATGATATAAAAACGATTAGGAAGATTAGAAAGAATTGCTAACACACTTTACATATTCTAAAATTAGAGTTAAAAAATAGAAAAATATAATCAATATATACAACAATAATGATGAAATTGACCAAAAAATAAAATGAATTTAAAATAAATAAAATAATAAAATACAAAATTATGAAATTAATTATAAATTAAAAATTAATATATTTTTTTCTATTTTTCCCTACATATCATCATTAAAATGAATTGTATTCTATTTTATAACTGTTTTACTTTAAATTTTTTTTAAGGAAATTGGTAGGATAATTATATACAAACTGGTTTGGATTCATTAAAACTTTATTTAACAAGCATCTCAGTCGAAGCCTGAGACCTCAAATTTTAATTGCTTTTTATTCTTGATCTGCTTCTTTGTCAATACTAATTTTGAAATAAAAAAAACTGTTTCGATGTCTTTGATTCACTTTTCCTAAATTTATTGGGGAGGCATTCAGAATAATAATTCTTAAAATCTAATTATTATTCATAAATTTATAATTCCAATAGTTATTATTCATGTATAATTTTGATATCTTTAGATATTATTTTTTTATACAATATTAATATATACTGCTATTGTAGATTTTACGATGCACGCACACACACACACACATATATATTAACTTCAACCTTGAGTGAATGATGAACATAACTTTGACAATTGCACATCGAAATCAGTTCCACTATTTCTGAAATAATCCATTATTTTTCAAACTATCTAAATGATGACTTTTGGGTGCTTGAGCGTGGCCGCGGTAGCCTAGTGGACATGGTTTCGGATTCGTGGCCGGCGGTTTTCTTCAGTCGCGAGTTCGATTCTTGGCCTCTAAAGATCTGCCTTGTAGCCGGGGCTGATGCACGTTAAATATATGTCGGGCCCAAAGTCCTTCCGTTGGCGTGGTGTTGAAGTTAGGAGAGGGGGTCCTAGCTGATGTGTCGTCCTCGTCACTTGATCGTGGTTCAGAATTGCGAGGTTCGTCACCAATAGCCCTCGTGTTGCTTCTAGTGCGACGTTAATAAAAACTAAATTAAATTTGAGTGCTTGAGCAAGCATATATGTTAAGAAATTGCTGAAAGTCAAAACTAGATTTCAAAACGTAGAATCATTTGTTATTCAGGCAAAATATGAATGAGTTATTCAATAATGCAGAGTTGTAGCAGACATTATGATTGAGAGAATCTTTTATGAAATGTTTCCCCACCAGGGCATGGGAAATATGTTTCGTCTTGAAACTCGCGAAGTTCATGACTTGACTGTCTTCTATCAGGCTTATCTTCTTGTAAAAAAATTGGTACCACTTTGCTAATATTAGATTACAATTAAATAATATTTATTTTAACAGGTGGGATGCGAGTTATAATTCAACGTATAATCCAATTTCAGAGGTGCTTTTCATTATTCAGGGCTCTAGTGTTTATCGCTTAAAAGCATTCTTATTCCTATCTTTTGGAGTATTTATTTCATGTGAAATGGGCAAACTCTGGTTCAAGCTATTGGATTCTTTGTCTAAGGAAAGCTGTTTATATTTTAATTTACACCATAAAAAGGGCAATTTGAATTACACTCGATAACAAAAAAAGGGAGTAATCGAAAGAGACAAAAATTGGCTGATAGGAAAATTATGTACAAAATATAAAATGATTAAAATTTCACAAAAGTTTAATGATTTATTTCAGAGTTACATAGTTACAAAGTACCAAACTCAATAAGGAGTTGACCCACATCTAACCCGAATGCAAGCTGCCACACGAGGTGGCATAGAGTGATAAACCTCCCTGATGGTCTCCTGCCAAATTTGCTCCAAGTCGGACTAAATCATCAACATTCCTTGGTAGATGCAGTCGCCTTCCCATCATATTCCAGACAAGCTCGATTGGAGAGAGATCTGGCTGGCAAAGGAAGTTTTTGACAATCTGTAAGACAGTTCATAGCAACACTTGCCGTATATCGTCTGGGATTATCTTGCAGAAAAATAAGGACAGGGTACCGCAATAGGAAAGGTTGCAAAACAGGTCTCAGAATGTCGTCGACGTACCACTGTGCTGTAAGTGGGCCTATAATGACGACCAAAAGGGTTCGGCTATCAAAGGAAATGACACCCCAGACGATAAATCCTATTTGAAGGCCTGTGTGGCGTGCAATAGTGAAAGCAGGATCGGCACGCTGCCCTGGGCGTCTCCAGATACGTCTTCGATGATCGTCAAGACACAGTTGGAAGCGGGATTTGACACTAAACACTATGCGTCCTCAGTCAACATCTTTCTCACCTGCTCGAACCAAGCACTACTCTAATCTCGCTGGACAATGTGCAGGCGTGAGTGGCAGGTGGCGTAACGGTCGGTTGGAGCGAAGATTTTGATCTATCAGTCGTCCGTGAATAGTCATCTGATTTGACAATCCCTCTGTCCTCCTGCTCTGCTGTGGCCCTAGTTCGACCGCTACTATCATGATGCTGAAATAGACCCATTCTTGCCAGTAACTTCTGTTCGCCTCATCACTTCAACCCATATGACGAGCTATTTTCCGATTTGCCCAACCTACCTCTTTCAATCCTATAATACGACCTGTTTCAAATTCTGACAGTTGCTCGTAATGAGCTCGAATCCTACGGCGAGGCATTTTTTTCAGTCTTTGAAAGATATCCTAAATCGTAATGCCATAGAAACTTCGACCATCAAATTGAGAATATCTTCTTATACACACCTGCTGAGTGCGCAGATTCAATTCGCTGTAGTTCCCGCTATTCATTCATTGGACACTAAATTGTAAACATTAGCATGTTCGGTCCAAATGTCTTTGCATATGAAATTTCATTACACTCGGGCGAATCCTTCTTTTTTGTTAGAGAGTGTATAATGATATTAAATTTTTAAAATTAGACACATACATACATAAACGGTCAATTGAAATGTGGCCGGCCTACCATAGTAAAACAGATTTTTTTGGCAAAATTAGTTTTTTTTATTCAACATAATTCCCTTCAAGGGTGATACACTGATTATAGCGACCCTCCAACTTTTCGATACCATTTTTGTAGTACGATTTGTCCTTTGCTTCAAAATAGGCCTCAGTTTCGGCGATCACCACTTCATTCGACGAAAATTTCTTCCCAGCGAGCATTCTTTTGAGATCTGAGAACAGGAAATAGTCGCTGGGGGCCAGATCTGGAGAATACGGTGGATGAGGAAGCAATTCGAAGCCCAATTCATGGATTTTTGCCATAGTTTTCACTGACTTGTGACACGGTGCATTGTCTTGGTGAAGCAGCACTTTCTTTTTCTTCAAATGCGGCCGTTTTTCGGCGATTTCGTCCTTCAAACGTTCCAATAACGCTATGTAATAGTCGCTGTTGATGGTCCTTCCTTTTTCAAGGTAGTCAATGAAAATTATTCCATGCGCATCCCAAAATACAGACGCCATAACCTTGCCAGCCGACTGTTGCGTTTTCCCACGCTTTGGAGCGGGTTCATCGCGTGCAGTCCACTCGGATGACTGTCGATTGGACTTCGGAGTGAAATGATGGAGCCATGTTTCATCCATTGTCACATATCGACGCAAAAACTCGGGTTTATTACGCTTGATCATCTTCAAACACTGCTCCGAATCATCAACTCGTCGTTGTTTTTGGTCAAAAGTGAGCTCGCGCGGCATCTACTTTAGACAGAGCTTTCTCATACCCAAATACTCGTGAATGATATGATGTACACGTTCAGTTGATATCTTTAGAGTGTCTGCTATTTCATTTAATTTCAATTGACGGACATTCAAAATCATTTTGTGGACTTTTTTAATGTTTTCGTCGGTAACAACCTCTTTTGGGCGTCCACCGTCTTCGGTGCTCATTTCACCACGTCTAAACTTAGCATACCAATCCTCGATGGTTGATTTTCCTGGGGCAGTGTCCGGAAACTCGGCACCAAGCCAAGTTTTGCTTCAACAGTATTTTTTCCCTTCAAAAAGCAATATTTTATCAACACGCGAATTTCCTTTTTATCCATTATTTTCACAATAACAAGAGTTGCTTCACTCAAAATGTTATAATTCACAAACTAATGATCCGATAGCTGTCAAAGTTATACACGCATCTTTTGAGGGTTAGGGCTAACTAAAATACATATGGATTTAATTCTTGTAGAGCCATCTATGTGTCAGGCTGGGGACTTTGCAATTGACCTGTTATGTATGTATGTATATATATATATATATATATATATATATATATATATATATATATATATATATATATATATAAATATATATACATGTGTGTGTGTGCGTGTGTGTGTTTGTATATATGATGTTAAAATATGTTAGATAAAATATTTTTCGTGCAATACTTTTAATTTTTGCATTGATTAAGTTTTTTTTAAACTAAAGTCACATTTTCCCTACGCAATACGTGATGCGAATCATTAAGTTTTTTCAAACGTAGAGGCAATACGAAAGCTGATTGAGGTAGACAACAGTAATGTGTCGAGGATGGTATCTTGGATGAAACTTTACATATTTATCTTCCTCTTTCCGCCAAATTATTAACAATGAACCCAAAAGAATAAACGTGAATTACTCACTACACCCCAATATTTTCCGAGTCTTCTTACACCTCCCAAGCTACCTAAGCATTTAATTCAGATGAAATATGAGCTAAAGTAAACACGTATAGAAAATGCGAAATTCTTTCAAAAGGTACAAAATATCAGATAATTAATATTAAGATAATAAGAGTTAAATGCATACGAATAACTATTATTTGAAGTTTGGAAAGGAAAATAAAAATGTCTACAATCTAATTTTATTCATTTTTTTTTTGTCTTGGGGAATTTATAGTTAAACTTTTTTTTAATATAATATAAATGAGTTTTTTTTTTAAACTAAATTAAAAGCCGAATGATTGAGCTTTTTTATTGCTTTAAAAACATCGAATAACTGTTAAATGTAAACGGTATTTGACCAATCATTTCTATCATATAAATGTGTTATACTTCAAACTAAACTCATTACACGTATTTTGACACAATGATGAATACGTATGATCAGCTTACTTTTCATATTTTAGTATTTTAACCAGCTTCAGATTGCGTAACATCCAGTTTAACATCCATTGCGTAAGTTTAATCCAGTTTTTCTTTCAAAAATTATTCATACACAATATTTATTAACAAAAATTAAATTTGCAGCTGGGTAATTAAAAATTCCTCAATTACGTGAAAGTCACTGAAACTCTCAAAAGTACTGCATTGTTACACGAAAAGTGGTGCAGTTTATTGTCCTTCCTGTACAACGACTTTTGTGACTGGAAATATAATTTTACAGTCAAGGGGATAATATGCAAGGATGTCATAATTAATATATCTTGGCGACACATTTTATCGCCAAATATCACCCTGTCCCCAAATTTGGTACAACACTAGATGCCCCTATACAAAAGTAAAAGATTCTAGAAGAATTTTTGGAAAGTACATATGTGAATCCCTGTGTGTATCAGTGAGAGCATGTAGAGCTTATGAGCTGATGCGATATTGAGTTTAAATGAATTGAATCTACGTTTTAATGGATTTATCACTTTAAGATAATTGTTCCTTGGTCAAAGGAAATTTTTGTACCTTCCAAAGTGTTTCAGAATAAAAATTTAGACTTATTCTAAAAGAGTGTATAACTTTTACCCGAACTACAAACTTTTCTGAGTGACATGGTTTTCCGCATGATTTATGTGAGTGTCCAAAGAAGTAAGCGAAACAAATTAATGTATAACAAATTAGCAAATCAATTTCTGGAATTTATTCGGTTGACAGTTTTAAAAATTAAAAATTAAAACGGTTAGTTACATAAATATAATTAAGAGATACTATTGCGGAAGCTGATTTTATTCTCAACATGGGAAAAATACGATATATATTTGCAGCTGGGATTATTCAATGCATATTGTAACGTTATTATCAAATGAAATTCTATTGCCCGTGATAAAAATTGGGTAAATTTAAATGAGAAATAACTCCAAATTATGTAGTCCTACAAATGTAAATGAATGTACATAAAACATTTTTATTTCTTTTCTTTAGTTGATAAAGATAAGATGTAACTTTGTTTGATATTTCCAATAAAGTAAAATTTTAAAATATCTATTCCAATCATATGACATCATTTTATATTGTGTCTCTCCACTCATACATTCTCTCTCTCTCTTTTTAAATATCAACAACTTCATTTGTTCGAAGCTATATCTATAACTTTTAAATATCAACAATTTGGTTTGTATCATATCGCTTCTATTATGTCCTAATTTAAAAGGATATTCTAAACGTGAGATAATTAGTCTCGAATTTTTTTAAAAACTGTCTTAGGTTAAATGTTTCGAAACAGTGAATTCCAAACAGGTAAGATAAACTATACTTTAGAAATAAAATTTACAGAATATTAATATAACTACGATCATTTAGAAGTTTTATTAATTTTAAACAGCAAATTATGATACAAAATTTATTTATGAGTTAAAAATAAATAATAAATACCGAGATGAGAATGAAAAACATATGGCAATAATAACAAAGCTCCTGACATCAACGTCATTTTATCCGTAATTAATAAATAACCATTTTATACATTGATAATAAATATTGAATCAAATTTCTCTGTACCAAAAGCTCCTATATATTCACAGCATTTGATTCATGTTTTTCTTTTTTCAAATATTATCTACTGCAAGCCTCCTTTTTTTTTTTTTCTTTCGCAGATTTTTCTTTGAAAAATAGAAACTTTCTAAATAATTTTAATCTATTTTCTTAGATAATTTTCGATTCTCAAACTCATTTTTGATTGGTAGACTTCATGTTAATCCCAATGTCAGTTTTTAATTTATTTCAATATGCCCTTCTTTGCTTAGTTGAGATGCTTAATTTTATGCCCATAAGCTCTATTGTCAAGCACACCACTTGACAGAAAAATGTTAGATGTTTAAAACTTGAGTTATCTTGTAAATAAATGGGATTTAATAAAATGAAAGAAAGAATAACTAAAATTTTGCTTTTAATTTCAAAATTCAAAATAATAATAATAATAGCGTAAATCATTTTAAAATTGTACATTTTTTTCTGAGAAATTATATATTCATTGATAGCTTAAAAATTAGAAAACTATCTTGATTTCTGATTAGTTGGTTGCAGTCTAATGCGTGTGTATACCAATAATTAATTACTCAAAAGCTATTCTATGAGAGTGAAATTAGAAATTTAGATTATAACGGGTTCTCAAGCGTATTTCACCCATTTCAATGGGTTCTCACCCATTTACTAACCAATACGACTACTGTACTATGATGCTTGATACTAGAGCTCCACCTTGTTAAATAACCGTGACTTATGTAACTTAGCATTGATATTTAAAAAGTTTAGTGGATGAGATAGAAATATTAGAAGTAATACAGAAATGAGAAACAGGAGGAGATTTAAAAAAAATAGACAAATTAGTGGGAGTGATAGGATCACTATACTGGAACAAGCAACTGTGATGAGAGATATTCCAAGTACGTATAATTAACTCCGATCTCGTCGCTAGATAACTATTTTTTAGAATAGGGTCCAATTAATTTAAACCGACTATTAATTATTATTTACATAAGGAGAATTCTCAATGATGTTATTTGGTTAAGGACTCGATTAAGCAAACACTCCACATTATTAATTTATTCTGATATTACGAATTCATTGCCTGTTTTGGAACTGACCTTAATTAAGTGATTATGTGTCTAATATACCTTGTGGCGTATTTTCTTCATTATTTAACTCTACAGCCATCTAGTCTAATTAAATAATCAAATAGTTCAAGACTGTAACTGAAGACACGTAAGAGTAGGTCAAAACATCTTATTATCTGCTAAATAATATGGATCGATTCCGGGAGGAACCACCAAAATACACCCGTGACGCACTAAATGTGGAGAAGGGAGTTAGCTGCTCGAAATATATCAAATAATATGAAAAATCGCACTCTCTCGTATCCCTCTTCACTCAATTAATCCTAGGTTACATTTGAATTGTAATATCTCAGTTTATCAAATCATTCATTCCGATTCAAGCATTTCTCAATTATAGCATGTTAGACTCTCATTATTCTGATCTTGGGTCACTTCCAACTGCTATCAAAATAAATGATTAATTACGATGATTTAATCCAGTCTACAGTATCTATCAACCCGTTGTTATACTTCATATCTCTTCTCTTTCCTTTAAATACAATTTCACTTTTATATCACTGAAAGCTTAATTCAATCCATCATACTTTTTATTTGTTTAACTTATCTTATCGCGTTTCATTTGGAAAAGGTAGGAGCTTTAACTTTATGCAATTCAAATTACCATAAGGTCCTCGAGATTAGGGAAGAGAAAATCGCGAATATGTCAACGTCACAACCTAACGATGCCAGTTTGTTACAAGTTTATTAAAAGGTTATTAAATCTACTGAAACCGAAATCAACATCCAATACCTGAAAATAAAAATTTGAATAATGAACCACATTAACTATTTTATTAACAAAATAACTGATTTAACAATATAGATTCCATTATAAAATTTACTGCGTCAAGGGCAATGGGAATTACAAAAATAAATAAGGGTGACTTTTTGATTCTATTGCTTGTAGAAGGTATCGGAGAATTACAAAGCAATCTACCTTACTTTCAAAATAATACAGCTACGATAAATGCTGTATATTAATACATTTATAACTTACCTTGAAAAGTCTCCTAGTAGCAAGCCATTTCACCCGGAATGATCTACCTCCGTTGTCTACTCAACAGAACTGCGAGATGGATAAGATCAAATGATAGCGTTAATAGGTCTATCAATTATAAATAGGAAAAACTGGGAACAAATTCTGTAGTCAAGCGTTGTTGGTTTATTGTTCTTTTCTCAGAACCACAACAGTTTTACGTCGGAAGTCTAGAGTAGGTTCCATTGCTTTAAAAACAGGGAGAATAATTCCTGCTCAGACTATAACCAGTGCGCCGAAGCAATTAAAATTTATTCCACTCGTCAACTTCATTTAAGGTATACTAAAGGAAGGAAATCAAAAAAATATTTATTCTCCTCTCATCTAATGTTTATTATAGTATGCGTATTTATTAATGTCTTGGTCCATATGAAGACCTTAAAGATTCTTAAGACTGTGGTAGGTTACCCTCGGTGATTGTATCCCAAGATTTAAAATAATTAGAACAGAATCTCGACAAAAATACAATTTATTAACGCCAGCATTTAAACAAAAACGAAATAACAAAAATGCAGCTGACAAGCTGATCAGCTAAAAGAAGGGGGGGAAATGAAATCGACATCAAAAGCAGAATTTGAGATTGAAGTTACTTTTATATATCTGATACAAAAAAAAGACTTCCATTTACTTTTTATTTCTGTTCATTCACACTTGGTCAAATCGTTCTTCTACAACTGCCGGCTCACATTCACGTTGCAAGACGCAACAAGACATTAGAATATTAAGATTTTTTCGTTTAGATTGTAGTGAGAAATTTAAATTCTCAACAGCTTTCTAAGTAAAATTATTTTCAATGCGTGTGGGATACCGACATCATTAAGGAAACGATATTATACTGTGCTGAAAAATAAAAGGTAGGACACTCCTTAGAATAAACTTTTTTGGCCCTTTCTCGGTTTATGTATCGTCAAGCTGGCCAAAAAGACGAATAACTTCTAAAAAGTACAAATGATTTTAAGAAAAGGCTCTCCACCTAATGATTTTACATATGCTTTTATAAAAATCAATTTCAGACTTGAGAGAAATATTTTTCCAAATATAAAATTGCTTAAAATTCCATCATAGTTTCTTGTGTAACATGTACTTTATCCTTTTAGTTATATATTCCAATATTTTGAACACGAGACTTATTTTGAAATAAAATATTCTATGAACGAATTCAGCATTGAGAAATTTACACATTGTATTTTTTTTGAAGTATTGAAAATAAATTGGAAAACAATAATGTCTAAAATTTAATTGAATACTAAATATACAGGTCATTATGTGTCGTCTTATTTTCCCTGTTTAAAGTAACAATGTTATTAGACTGAATGAAATGTTAAAAAGGACTGATACTTACGGTAAAAGTGATCGCACCAGTATTATCGTGATCGAAAGAGTTGAAAACATAATGAGCGTACTGTGTCGTTTCAGCTCCTTTCGGAAAGTATTGAGCATAGATGCCTTTGAATGTTTCTTCCTTCACCATGCCGTTAGGGCATTCCTATTCAAAATAAAAAGAGCGATTATTCGACTGAGAAGAAAGTGGCTTACACACATGTACCATTCACCACAGATGAAAAATAAACCTCTCGCATACAAGTTATTCTAAATTGTTAATTATGAGAATGAAACGGTTTCATAAGTTTAGTTCATATTTTAAACCAAAATTCTAGTATATCAACAGCATTTGTAATGAAAAGATATAAATAATAGGTAGAAACTGAGAAGGAAAATAACCCTCCGAATCTGAATGAGTCTAATCAATCCATTTCTATCTTTTATTTCTTAATGATTTCCATGGATTTGATTATGATATCTTATAGTTTAAAAATTCCTTAAATATTTAATTTATAACTTTTTCAGGTTTGTGGAAATGTTTCTTTCTTTGACATAATAATAAGATGACATTTACCTAACCTTATCTAATCGACCGGTATCACTAACAAGCGTCATATCAGTTTCAAATTTCGAATTTTTGGATGGTTTGTACTTCAAATAATGCTCGAAGTATGTCATGTGATGGAAATTTTTTTTTCCTTAAAGGTTTCTTGCTATTCAGTTTTCAACTGCATATGACGCAAGCTTCATATGGAACAATAAAGATAAAATCAGCAAACCACCTTTCGCCAACGCACAGAGGACAAAGTTTTCGGTGAGAAATCACACAGATATAATTTCATATTATAAAGAAACTAAAGGTGAAGAAGGTACTAGTGTTAAACTAGCTATCACATATACACGCTCAGTGGAACTGAGCGAGGATCTGTGTGCTTATTCTATATAGAATGTAATTCATCTGGCTGCAATAAATGTGTCAGTTGCAGTTATGCACGTCAACACTTATAATAAAACAGGTTATACAAAACACGCCTTTAACATAAAGAAAACCAGCTGACTGAAGCTCACAGAAATACACTCTTTATCATAACAATTTGCACACCAAGAAAGAATTGTCAGAATAAAACAAAATTTTGCATACATACGTACAACATTATGTAAGTAAGTGATTACAAAATCAAAGCAAAATGATAATTTTTTGTTGAAAAAATAACAAATGAAGAGAGATATTACTGCCCAGTTGGGCCAACTCTAGCATGAATTCATGATGTGATATGGTCGGACATTGAGGTATACGAGTCCCATATAAGGTCCTGCGATATCTCGTACCACAGTTTCACTAAACGCACCTTCAATTCAACCAAGCTCGTATTCTGTCCAAATTACCGTCCTAAATGATCCCAGATATACTCCATCGGTGACAAATCTGGGAATCGATCTGGCCAGGGAAAGGTGGAAATGTAGCGGAGGTAGTCCTGCGAAAACCTTGCTGTGTTTGGGCGAGCATTGTCCCGTTGAAAAATGGCTCCAGGGATCCCTGCCATGGGTGGTAACATATGTGGCTGTAGACTGACACGAAAGTACCTATGAACTGTTATGGGGTCCTGGATCAATATAAGGGGTGACCGTTTGTCGTATACGATGGAACACCATACCTTCACACCACTTGTGGGAGCGGTATGCAGCTGTACAGCGAAGGCAGGAATGAGACGTTCACCACGGGCATCCACACAAGTACACGCTTGTCATCACTGCCCAAATTGAATCTGGATGTGTCGCTAAAAATGACAGGATTCCATTTGGATGCAGGCCAATCTCTTCCAGCGTGACACCACTCCAAACGGAGGCGACGGTGAGTGGGTGTCAATGGCAGTACACGTAATGCGGGCCGCGACAGCAAGTGTCCTTCATCCAGGTGCCTTGCGATGATAAGGACTGACACAGAAGATGCCCTTAGTGAAGGTACTGCCTGTGTACGGATGGTGGACAATGGCACAGTTGACACTATGCTTGCGTGTCGTATGATGTGACGGTCTTCTCGACTATTGGTCTGTTGAGGTCGTACTGAACCTGGTCGCTGTGTAATAGACGTTTCTCATGTCCACTGGTCCCAACATTTTCTGACAGAAAAGTCAGTACGACCTAGGTGGCTAACTGAGCTGACCACTCGGTTTCCATCATCCCTATGTTTCTTTCCCTCTCGAACTCTGACAGCTACTCATATTGTCTCCATTGGCGGCGTAATGATATCTCTGGTTAAAAAGAGTCCCTCTGCAATGGATTAAGTACACGCAAACAAGCTCTGCTTAACTATTTTATAACCCAAGGAGAACGTTCACTAACATCTGATGGCATTACGCAATACGCAATCACGCAGCGTTTCTAATC
Source organism: Nephila pilipes (assembly GCA_019974015.1). Classification (NCBI taxonomy): domain Eukaryota; kingdom Metazoa; phylum Arthropoda; class Arachnida; order Araneae; family Nephilidae; genus Nephila; species Nephila pilipes. The sequence continues at coordinate 450,724 of BMAW01038940.1, forward strand.
ATTTACATATATGCTTGACGCATACCTTCATGCCAAGTTCAACAATCAACAATCTCATTCTTACTTCTTGGTTAGCAAAGTTTTATGGCAGTGAGGGCATTAGAATGGAAAAAGTAGCCATAATGAAGAAATTCGCTGTCGTATCAGGTGAAATACCTAGAACTATCAGAGCACATAAAAAAGGAAAGTGCATGGAATGTGGTTGGAAGAAAAATTAACTAACGCGGAACGAAATGTGCTTCTTGCTTAGTTTTAGTTAGCTAAGAGCAAGTAAATATGAGCTGTAATTCTTGTGTGAATTTAAAATTGCATCAAGAAAAAAGGAATTCTACTACTTCTTGAGCTTTTAAATGCTTAAAATCACTTATGCAACACAAATGATTGGGCAGTTAGAGGTGTAGAGAAGCAAGAAAAAACTATTTGTTATGGCGTGTAATAAATATAAGCCATATTGTGTCTAATAGACCTAAACAGCCAACGTATAACTTTTGATTCAATAGGGTACGTATAGTCTTTAGTGACGAGTCCATTTCAAATTGTGTAGTGCATGAGAACTATTTTTCTGTCCATTATCAAAACTATATTTCTATCCATTTTCTATCTATCAAAAACTATTTTTGATCCATTCGGTGGTTTCAGCGGCTGAATGGACATTTATAATTAGAACTTCCTCTTTACGCATTAACTTGTGCTGTTGATGACATAACCTTATCTGTAATACATGGCCTAAATTTCCAACACTATGGAGAACCGGTTCATTTCGTCTCTTTTAAATATGACTGAATGGAAATGGTACTTCCCTGTCCTAATCGGGTCGGCCCTTTCGTAAATCCCCAATGGCCGTATCTGGGGTTTGTGATTTTTTTACAGAGGCGACGTCTGAGTGAAATAGTGTATCGAAACCGTTTACTACAGAAAGAGATTTAGATACACGTCTGTGTTGTTGCCTTTACTTATGAGAACACTGTGCTGTTAGATCTTTCATAGTTGAGCATACATACCTCGATATGTGTAATGTAATTTTGAGCACTTTTTCATGAGAAAACACTTTGAATCATTTGAAGAACCTCTATTCCTGGTTTTTACATAGCTTATTTCTCATGCATCGGATATGATGTCTTACATTTTTACTTTTGACGTAAATGTTCGAACGTATCGCCAGGAGGGTAAAAATGTTGCGAATCAGGTATAATCAAATCACGGTAAAGTAAGATTCCACACGTCAACGAAGATAGAAATAGCTCTGGTAATCTCATCTGAAACTACTCTTATCCCACAGTTACCATTCAATTGTTTTCTTGTGTACGATATGTGGTATTTATATGCTAATTTTTTTCCTGTGCCCATAAGGGCCATCTACACTATTCGAATCTAAAAACGACGAAAGCTCCCTCTACTGGTAGGGTAGAATGGGTGTTACTGAAGAACGAGCAACCCACATGAGTAGTAGTAGTGAACAGAAGTAAATAGTACTGAAACAAAAGAAAAATTACATGCTTTATTTTTCTCAGTTGGCATTATTTTCCTTGATTTCACAGTGAGGACTACTTTGATATTTTTGATTTATCTCATTGGCTTTAGTTGTATTCCATTTTCCAAGAATTGCATTTTAACAGTTGCCATAAAAGAAAAAAAAATGACTCCCTACCGTAATAAACACCCATCTTTTCAGACTCAAATAAGCGAGTTTAGGGAAGGATTCCGGTTGCTTCTCCAGCCTCAATCGATGCCCGAGCCAAATATTTCCCCTTCTATTTTTATTACATGCTAGAGGCAATGATGTAATTTAGCCTCTTTTGCCCCTGCATAATGTGTCTTTCTTACTCTCCCATTTAAGTCGGGATGTTCCTTTTGTGGCCAGCACTCAACTTTACCTTTACTGAAAGATCCCACGGATTCTTCTTCCCCCAACCATTAGGGTAACATTGTCTTTTCATATTATCGGTATATGAAAGCTATCCTTATAAAAGTTATTCAGAGAAGCTACTTTTTGGTTGATACTATTTTCCTTTGCATTTTTGTTAATCTCATAGAATCCAATAATTTTACTCGTATTTTGTTTATTGTTAATCACGTATTACAGTACAATTAACCTCACTCATTACTCCCTCTAAATATCTAAAATCTCTTCTACAGAGTATGCAAACAAAAGAATAAAAATACTCTGTACATATCAAATAGATTTCAATTCCCAATTCTTCAAGTTTTATATTTTAATTCTGAACTAAAGACTAAGAAACCAGGGAAGATTTTCAAACCATTTTTCTTGGAAAACAATACAACAAAAACATAAATTAGTAAAAATGGTGTAATTAATATAATTTTACTTTATATTTAAAGAAGTCCGTTTCCTGAAATATTTTAGAGCAGTACACTATTTCATATCCAGAGCATTAGTTAGTTTTTTTTTTGAAATTCCAGACTGCTTTCAAAAGTGCAAAACATCGCTTTATATGAATTATTAATAGATTGAGGGTTTAAGATTCCAAATAAGACTTTGGTAAATAAATGAATATTTGTAACAGTTCTTGTTTTAAAAATACCGTGTATGAAAATCATATTTTCAAAGAAGAATTTTTGCGAATCATATCATATATATTTTTACTTATCATACTAATGTGGTTCAATTTATCTTATTAATGTGAAATCGGCCGCAATTAAAATTGCATAAAATACAGCATTTCAAATTGAGAGTTAAAGGTAACCTAGTAGCTGAAGACGCAAGTTTCCGGGTTAATAATGTTCCGAGTGCTCATTACATCCAAAAATTGTCACACTGAGTACAAGCAAGCTTCAGTGTTGTTCTCGTTTTCTGACTTTGGTTTACAATTATCCCGTTTTTGGCATCCATACAAACATACAAATTACAAAATCTAAGCTTGAGGGCATCATATATTTTATAATAATTCTGTTCCATAAAACACACAGTAAAACACATAAGTAATTGGGCAATTTAAAACCTTTATTTCAAAGCAATGTTCATAGATATTTCACATGAAATCTTAATTTATATTGAAATTCAAAATCTAATGAAATCAATCTATCGGAGAAAATTATTACTATCAAATTAAAAATATTTAAATAGATGCTCCTGCCAGTGTTAAATTATAAGACATGTTTGTACAATGTCGGAGTACAATGTCAATGTACAATGCACTCAACATATTATTTGCTTAAATAAAAACGAAGAATTTTACAAAATTAAAACTTTTTCAGTGGGTTTCTTCATAATAAAAACCTATAAAATATTATCACCTAATATTAGAGAAAAAACTTAATATCATAAAAAGATGTAACATCCATGAACATGCTTCTATCCTTAATTATGTGAAGGGAATAATTCTTGAAAGTAAAATCAAAACGAATTTTTTTCCTCCTAAAATTAGTTACGATTGCTTTTTTTCACTGAAAGATGACAAATACTTCATTTGTGCTAAGATTTTAAGTTTAAAGGATCCAAGTTATCTAATTATATTTAAGTAATTTGAGTAAGAAATTAATTATTAGAAAACATGCTATTTATTCCGAGAGTAGTATGTTTTCTAGTTATATTCATTCCCCCACCAAATGGGCCATAAATCACCATTTATCAATGAAGCTAAGAGGAGATAGTACGCATTCTTCCTCAAAAAGTAGTAAGATCTGTTATTCCCCCCTTCATTCCTAGTTTATATTGCTGACTATTTTGATAATAAGCAGCAAAATTAATTAATTTTTTAAAAAAATATGCATTTGAAAGAGCATAAAATGGGAAGGTTTCTCAGAAGTTAATCTCCCTTCCCATTCCAATTTCTGAAAGTACTTTAACAGTCATTTTAGTGGGCTGGATATGAGTTATCAGATTTTTAATTAATATTTAAAAATATTTACAATATTCAGAAATATCCACATAATCATTCCTCATTTTATGATGTTTCAAACGAGCTTTATTCTGTGCAATTCAAAAATAATCCAGATTTTAGATGAGATGTAAAAAACCCCATAGAATTAATATTACATTCGTGGTGGAGTGTTGATGGGAGACTTAAAATTTTTTGTCTAAAAGATGAACGAAAACTCTTATACGATAACATCAGACCTTTCGTTATTGGTGACAACTCTTGAAACCAGTAATATAAACACCTTAAAAAAAGCAACTCATTTTTATAAAAAGAAGGATCAGTTCATTTAGAATTATTTTCCTCATAAACTTAAAATATATAAAATTTAAAGACAAAAACTTTTTAAACTATAAAGACAAAAATTTGTCGCTTGCGCGCGGCTAAGGGAAAGTATCTATTTTTTTTGCAAACTAGTGGATCCAGATATAAACCGATACTCGTAGTTTAGCTTAGAAAAAGTTCCAAGAATTCTCGGCTAAAACACGGAAATATACTGTTTACCACTTAACAATCCAATTTGAAGTATTCCCACATTTGAAAATTCAATAAAATTTCCGAATACTTTTTCTTATAATCATTTTGAGTGCTCTCCTTCTCTGTTCTTTTGCCAAATTAAATAAAAACAATAATACAATTAATATTAAGTCAGACACACACTTCTAGTACATCTTCTTGAAATGATGTCTAATAAAATCAAAAATAAATTTGGGTCTTCTCCAAATTAATGTTATTGCTTTGAAAGTAGTTGAACAATACACACACTTAGACAATTTTGATCTTGTAGCGTATGCATAGCTCAGTTTTAATATACTGTCTTTCATCTTTCTTAGCAACAATTCCCTTAACCATTGTTCTGAAAAATCTCTTCATTGCTTCAAAAAGGAATTATTTGTGATAATAAGGACAAAAATGTAATTATTAATTCTTGGAATATCTCATCATATGTATAGGGAGGCTAGTCACTTAAACCAATCGTAATTAAAGGAATTTTATCGTTGAATTATTGCTTTATTATGTATCGTATGATATATAGACGTAGCATTACAAATATTTGTAAGTAATGTAAAAAAAATTCGTTTTTGATATCTGCAAAATATACATGCAATACAGCATGCATCTGATATCTGAAAAACATGTTTTTGATATCTGAATACATAGTATTAGCCATGTTTTTTTTGTGTAGCATATGTGCATTGATCCAACTTTCACGTAATTTTGAGTAATAACTAAAGAAATGTTTATAAGTTAAAAAGTTTATCTGGTACTGGTGAAATCGTCCCTAGTAAGTTCATTTTCTGCACAAGATAAAAATAATTATAAGATTAATTTATTGGATATATTATACTCTTTCTATGCATTAGCAGAAGTATTAAAATTCTGTAACGCAAACTTCATCGAATTATTGTGTCAAAATTCTCGAAAATTTAGGCAAGTATCTTATAAGAAACTGCAAATGCGCATATTCACATACAGAAATTATCTTAAGAAAAGGGGGGGGGGGAGTTAGATACACATTGCTCGAAAAAAATAGTGCTATAGACTTTTTTCTTAAAATAATCATTCCTTTAATGAATAACTATCAGAACATTTAATGTTTTCGATGAAATTTCAAGCACAATATTTGATATGATTAGTTTTTTTCCCTTAAAAATATTTTATTACCTATTTATTTTAACATTTATCACATTTTATCAATAGCCTATCGTAATTAATCAATCTAACAGAGGTTTTGTTTAGAGGGCGAGGCGGAGATGCAAATTGAAATTAATATAAAGCTCTCACTTCTATAACATTAACATGTTCTATAACATTAGCATCTGAATTAACATGTTACATTCAGATGTATTGAAATTAAAGGATGTTGTGAATATCATAAGGAGAGATTATTCAATAAATGAATGAAAAGACGATTGCTATGTTTTAGTTTAAAATGTCTCTTTAATATAACAGAGTATTTTCCTTAAGAAGAAGTAAAGAAAGAACTTTAAAATTTTAATTAAAAAAGTTGAATAACAAAAATGACACTAGAAGCATAAATACAATGTTGATAAAAGAAACTAAGAGTCCTCATAAATTTCATCAGAAGTTGCATTAATACATGCCAAGGAACTTCACAGTGAAAACATTTATATAGCGCCGAGTTGTCCGGGTTGCGAGATTTGTGGTCGACGATTCTATTAAGACCGAATAATGAGATTTTGGCTCATGAAGTGGAGCTTAAACTTACCGTGGCGTTATGGCTGAAGATAGAGCCTAAAAGTGTTGCCTTCATCACTTAATTACGTTACAAGATCCCGTTGTCATTAGTTCCGGTGTGGAGCAGCTAAAGTAACGTTAATTAAAACTTATCAGCCAACCATTCATAAAGTTATATAAGTATTGACACAACTATATTTAAAAAAGGAAAACATTTTTATGACAGAAAAGAAAGACGTATATGGGTAGAGCCTAATATATTTGTCAACTATAAGGTAATTTTTACCTTTAATTCAATTTACATATTCCTGTTGAGTACAAGTTTTTATAAAGAATTACAGTTATCGATTTTTGAAAATACCCTCATTTGCTCATCGGAAATTTTCATTACTCGTTTCTGACTATAACCAAATCGTATAGTTCCGAAAGTTCCATTTTATTCCTCCGTTAAGGATCAGAATAAATTTTAAGATAAAAATAATGCGGAGTTTTCAAAATGACCAGATATTTTAAGACACGAATTTTGGTAAATGTAATGAAGTAAAATGTTCAAATACTAAGCGTACCTGTTTGAAGCCTCTATACATCAGTTGCAGTTCTCTTTTATTGAATTTCGTTAGCTGACATAATGTATCGATAGCTTCAGGTTTGTAGTGAGAGTGATCTGCATCCAAGTCATCCAGTTGGCTGTCTATGACAAGAAAAAATACATTTAATTTGGAAAAACGACACATGGGAAGAGAATAAAATTATTCCTAAGATAGTTGTAAATAGCATACACAATATTTCGTGTAATAAGAGCATCTGTTCGGCACACAAAGTAACATTTTAGCTATTTGGAATATTTACGCCGTGATCTCAGTTTCTTTCTCACAGTTTTAAAAAGGTTGCATGAAAATTAGTCTTCTGTAAGTGAGGAGTTTTTTCTTGTCAATTCCTCCTACAAACATATAGTTCCCAGGAAAAGCTCTTGTTATAAATATGTCTCCTGAAAAGTTTGTTGTAAAAAAAAGCACTTATTTTATTTCCTTAAAAATATTTAGATATAAGACAGTATTTGACGTGAACAGTATCTACCATAAACTAACACTTTAGGGATCTTTTTATGATTTTGTTTGAATTCAAATGTCTCCCAATAAGTGAACTTTTGTAGATTAAATTAGAATTTGTGAAGTACAATGTATAGAATTGAGATAATGCATATATAAGCAGAAAAGTATTTATTGTTGATGTGGAAGCTCAGTAAGTAATAAAGATAGCGAGCTGAAATTATCAATATTATTAGATCTGCGTTGAGTGAGGAGCCTTTAGAATAATTCCGGATAAATCTACAAGGAATTAGTGACTCTAACCTTCAATAAGGCCTTGAATCCGATTGGGTTGGTTAGAATTACAATATTCATTTTATTTTATCACTTAATCAAATACTTTAAGGAGTAACTACCTCAGATAAAGAAGGGTAAGGATTAAACAGTGATTATTCATTGATTTGAATAAAAAAAAATTGATTATCCTCTGAAAATAGCCATCTCATTGCTTGACTACTTGATCTTTTTATTCTCCAAATAAGCTTGATAAAGATAGCAGAAAGAAGTAATATTAGAGGGTCGTTACAAGCAGACTTTGCGGAAGACACATTTTAGATTACTTCATAGAAAATTATCTGTCTTGTGCAGGAAAAGTGTACGGATATTCTACTGTAACCTAGTCATAATGCAAATAAAAATCAACTGAATTATTGGAGAATCAACAAATTACTAATCACGATTAAAATTGACAGCATACTATTCCTTTTTAGCTAAATCTACCATTAAGATAATTTCTTCTTAGATTTCCATAAAACCCAATTGTTCAGATGGTGAGCTTTGGGAGTGTACATAGATTAATTCATTGTTTATTAAAGTCACCTACAGAAGAAACACGAGAGCTATTGACGATGGACCACGTAATTTCGAACTTCGGAAAGGGAGGAGGATGACACATGAACTAGTGCCCCACTCATCAATCATCCCCACCACACCAAAGTGAAGACTTAGAGCCTCAACAGATTTAACATGCATCAGACACGCTAAACATAGGGTCATTAGTGAGTGCTTTTAATCCTCGAAAAACCGAATAACTTATTCATGATAAACCGTAATGGCGTAAATATTAGAATTTCATTCATGTTTTGACAAATTATTCGTATTTAATTACATGAGTCAGGTGGGTGTTATATTTTTGATTGAACAAAATTCAAATTATATAAGATGTGAGTGTGACATAAATCCAATATTTTGGCATTTAAATAATTGCAAAATGATATTCAGTTGCAATTCAAAATGACAAAGACTAACAGTACATTTCGTATCCATTTAAGAGGATAAAATCGTTTTATATATTCCATGCTTATTGAAACAAAGGTCAAAAGTACTTCAAAATATGAAAGGTCAAAGTTATAATAGTTAAGTTTGAGTCAGAAGTATAAGAATGTTATTATATAAATATATATAATTAGCAACCGGTTTCCGCCATTTTCTTAAGTCTCCAGTCTCCTCAAATTTCATAATCATCTTCTTCAAACCATTCTTAGACATGGGGGGGGGCTTATCGCAATCTCTGTAAACGACGATATTCAAGCAATGCAGCTAAACTAGTGCTGCCGTTCTGAGGGGTCTCTAAGTCATTGCTGCTGCAGAATAATTTTCTGGCTCTGACTGCAAGTATCTTTATATTTT
>BMAW01038940.1:459917-477167 GCA_019974015.1 Nephila pilipes
ATATAAGTTAATATATATATAATTGCTGTAGAATTGTCTTTTTTCAAATACGAGTATTAATTTTCTCAAATAATGAACGATGTTCAAAAGAAAAAATTATATTTTTTCATTTTTCAAATCATCTGCATAAAATCTTATCATAGATACTTAGGTGTCAACTATTTGAATAACATGTCTATTGATTACTTTCGTTTGTTATATAAATGAAGATTATCAAAAAATCTTAAGCAATTTCCTTTGAGGAAGAATGTACCGCTTTCTTATTTTTTTTTTTCTAAGGAAGCAGGGTTCGAGTTTCAGAAGCGAACATTATCATTAAGAAAACAATTCTTTTCAATAACCTATTCTCGGAATTGGAATTCTAAATAAGAGGCACTGATACAACTGGAATTCTAATACAGAGGCCCTGATATTATTAGTTTAAATTGAGCGTAAAAAGATTAGAATTTCAAATAAAAAATTATTCAAAAACAAATCTCGTACATCTAAAATGAATCCATATATCAAGTGTAAAATTTGATCGCTGAGAACAAAATACAGCTCTTAAAAGTAATTGGAGAGAATTTTGCTTCAGGTTTTCTTCTGTACAGTGACACAAATGTTTGGCTTACCTATCAGAAGAATCTCATATTTGTGGATAATGAATGAAGGATTTGAGATTCGATTTTATGAACGATCATCATGAGATCGGATGGGAGCTAATAAATGTTTATTCTAACTTAATTTTATAAAAGTTCTTATTTGATATGGTATGGGATTCTTAAAGTAAAATCTCAAATATTGTTTTCGCCATGGAACTTTGATACAAAATCAACTCCAGAAGTTGATTTCTCACTTTGTTCTATTCGATGGCCTATATTATTGAAAAATTTAAAACGTCTAAAATAAATAATAAATCAAAACAAAAACTGAATTCATACATACTCATATCATATGTCTCAAAACTTTGAGCTGAAATAAAACAAGTAGAATTATTTTAAGAAATATTTTTCCTTGGAATCCTTTGTGTGTGTTAGTGTGTTGTAATTATAATTAATAAATCTGTACAAATGTAAGACCCGTAATGAACATTTACAACTGAATCATTTCAGAATCATTTGTTATTCAAATCTCTTTCTGACGGTGATATTTTTACTATTGCTGTACAACACATTTCTTAGTATTTAAAAAAATATCCCTCCAACAATAGATATTGTGCGAAACTGAAGTTTATGGAATTGATACAGCAAAAGCTTATTCAACTTTCGAAAATATTGAAAACTCTGCACAAAACTTGTGAAAACTATAATGTAAATGTAATCAATAGCTTGCGAGTACGATTTCCTTTCCCCATACTTGGATGAGAATACTAGAAAAAGATTTTATGTGCAAAATTTAGTGAAGAGGCTATTGGATATCAGATCATGGAAGAACGTTATGCTTATGTACTTCATTATATCCTCTGTAAATTGTCGGGATATTTTGTTAATACTTTGGAATCAAAGAAATTTGCATAATTTTTGTCATCTGAGTAAATAAATATAAATTATTTTAGCTGTGCATTCTCAGATCAAACAAAATTGTTAATTATTACTTCAGAGAATTATATGGTTGTCTGGTGAATGGTTTTTGAGCATTCTGAGAACTTAGAAGAGTAACTTAGAATGAGAATGCTACAAATCATTTTGCAGAATGCAGCAATATTTTCTCTTGAAAGTGTTTTGCCTTTAAAAACTATTTTTGATTTTATCCCAGCAAGCTTAATTCATTCCATATACTACTCTTTGATTCCAGCTGTTAAGCGTTTTCAAGATAAAAGCGCTTGAGAAAATCATTAACTAGTGTTTTCTTAAGTGTAAAAACTGCCTGGTTATCATCATGTCTCCTTGTGTTTGGAGGTGAACACCTTGTACAGTACATTCTCTGGCTTTTAGCCAAGATGGCCAATCAATAAATCAATCACTCAAATCTGATGTTGATTCTACTATTTAGAACCGTTTTACCGTAATCTTGATACAAGAAGTTCTAGAAATGTGGATTCTTTTTTAACTTTATTAATCCTTATTCATCGATTGATATTAGAATTACTTCTCTTATTTATATACAGCTGTAATTTTATGCGCATATATTCTTTCATTCAAAGCATTAATAAAATAAAACTATCTCTGATATATTTATTTAAAATAAAAAAGTAACTAAGTTTAGAAACAGTTTAAAAACATGTGCTGACATTTAACAGAAGATAATGATTTTTTCAAAATTAATGAGAAATTAATTATTCTTTGTGAATCTGCTTCAATATCTTTATGTTATATAAATTCATTTACAGATATAACTTACCATTTGAAATGAGCAGTAAATAGTGAAGATCGTTGCTCTATTATTCAGGCAAAAAAAAGTCGTTCAAATATGTTATTGTTTTAAACACTAGAGCGGTCACAATTTTTACCGGATCTTTTTTATTTCGAAGCTCAACACATACTCTTAAAGTGAAGTTACTCAATTCTCTTTTAGTGTTTGCTTTATCACAGTAACATCCAGGAGCACTTTTCTGAAAAATGCTAGTAGTATGTTAAATCCTCTAATAATTCCATTTTTGTACGTAGCAAATTCTTTTGAAATCCGTTTTTTGAATGAAAAAAATCCTTCTTTTTCAAACTGTTAAGGATATGTTTTATGTAAATGTTCAAAGGAGCTGTTAAGCAAAAGCTTAACAGCTCCTTTTTCTATCATTATTTTAAAGTGTTGACAATGTGTTTCACTGTGGTAACGTCATATATCAGTTATTATCAGTTTCAGTTTAAAGAATGATAGAATCAATGTCCATTTCAAGCCTCATAACTCGACTATCTTTTCACCGCTAATGCTGAATTTCAATATAATTAATATATACACTCTATGCTGCTTGAATATGTAATTACAAATAAAATAGATATTACAACACACATCTTTTCCACCCATGGGAAGTTTTTACGGTATTTAATTTCTATAAACATACAGCAGGGAAAGCAATATCTTAAAGAAACTTAAGTGAAAATGAAAATATAAATATTTGTTAGTTCAGAGTGATTTTTAATAGTTAATCATATTTTTCATAAAATGATAACGTTTCATTTTTATTAATTGAATTGCGTATTTTAATACAATTCCTTTCTTTAAGTTTAAAAATTAATGGTGCTAGTCTTATCAAAATCTTTTGTTGTGTGCTAACAATTTTTGCGATAAAATAATTCATTGCAAATATTTATTTTCCAGAATAATATATAATACACTGTTGACAGTAAGCGTTTTTTTACGTAAAGTAATATATTGATTATTTCATTTCATATATAAAGTGTACTCTTATTATTACCTTTGCTATGATCATTTTATTTGTTTTTTTTTCCTGTAAATGCAAGTGACGAAATTAAGTGATAAGAATTAAATTCAATTTTAAAATTGAAAAGCGGTGTTTTGATGAAAAGTGATAGTACCTTTTTCAATACCTAAATACCCAGTATACTCTATTATAAAACATTTACATATAATTTGCAAAGAGCAGACTAACTCCTTTAGTTTTTATTCGTTCTCACTGGAATTTTTCCACTGTCAGTGTTCAATACCAAGATAAATATTCGATGAAATATCGATAAAGGTCACGAAAGTCTGCATTAGATAACTTTTTAAAATAAGTAATATTTTTGGAAGAAATAAGACAAAAATTGGTAGAATTCCTTAAGTAACGAATACATTTGGAGAAAGGTCCAAAATATTAAATTAGCGTTAGTTAGGAAACACCGAAGACCAAATTGCAAAAGTCCCTTTGGATATGTCTTTCATCAAGTAAGAATGCTTTGAAAGGGGTCCCTCAGGGTAGTGTTCTTCCCCCATATTGTTTACAATCTACATGTACGATATCTTTGAAAATTTAGAAACAGGAGTCGTGTGCTCAATTTAAACTGATGACCTTTTTATTTATTGCTCTCATCATTCTCTCGATATCATCCATAAAAAATTACAAGATACTCTAGAAAGAATCACAAAATGGTGCAAATACTGGAAACTTACTCTATATCCTGACAAAAGTACAATAACGGGACTCTTAAATAAGAGAATTCAAATATATCCTATTCGCTGGATATCCTATCCTGTTGGCTGGGTACCCATTCCCATGGCAATTCTTCAATAAATATTAAGGAGTATATTTTTCTAAGCTGAAGCAAAATATTTTTTATGATGAATTAAATGAAAAATAAAGCTTTAAAAAATTAATGCGCCAAAAGGCATGGCGTATAAACACCATGGCCCAAGAGCTACAGACCTTATTAAAATAACCAAAAATAGTATATGTAATACCTTTTACTACACTTGTCATATCATAAATAAATGGTCTGATAACCAGCTTAAACTTTCAATATTATACAAACAAAAGCTCTTAGAATTGCATTGGGACTTCCACAATGGACCCCAAATATCGTGCTCTTGCAAATGGCTAATCAGGAAATACTTTCTGATAAAGGGCCTTTTAGGGAAAATAAAATTAGTTTTAAATATAATGAAGAGAAATTGAGAATGAAGTAATTACATTAATATTTAATTTAAGAGAGATACTTATTTTTCTATGAAACTTCCTCTGTAATCGGAAACATCAAAATGAAGTCGAACTCTTAGAAGAATTTAGAGAGAATAAGGAATACTTAACATAAGATGTACTAGAGCTTAAAATTAATGCGAATTTATTTTGTTGACAAAGTAAAGAGTTAAAGAGGACTATCATTCTTAAAATGTAATAAAAATCCTGCATCTCGTGCTAGGTGTTCAGGATTAAATAAATTATCCATTAATTTATACTAAAATTCAACCCTGTGGATTATCTTTCATGCTTTCAAAAGAAAAAAAAACATTTGTGAAACGGGTTAACAAATGACAAATTGGGGTGAAGGGTAATTTGAAAATTAAAAAAAAATCGTCTTTCTAAAAACCTAAAGAAACTACATGTTCTTTAAAATTATTATTGTTATATTTTGCATGATCAATTAGTTCACATCTTTGTGGTATGTTAGAGATTACCCGATATTCGAGTGTTAACATATTATAGCTGATTAGTGTTTCACCTATGTTTCAGTTAAATGTTGATGCTAAAAGAGTAATTTACATATGCATTAAATAACAAAACACGATTCAACTTAATATGAATTTAAAAAATTATTCAAATACGCTGATTTCCTGTTGAGAAAGGTGTTTTTAAACAACTATTAAGCAACAGGTGTTAAAGGAAAAAGTTTTAAATTCACGTTTTATATTACAAAAACGTTTTGTATATGAAAGCTTAAAATTTTGAACAAATATGCTTAAACTTATTTATGGAACTGGGTTTGTTTAGCAATGACCAATTGGGAAGACGATCTCGTAATCAAATCTCGATTTCACACCAGATCGTTGAGCTGTATAAGACTGTGCTGGTCATTAATAGCCACACACACGCATAAACTGGATTCCTCGTTTTACGGGATTTGAGAGCGAGGTAATAGAGCGGATTTAAACCTTGTCACGTGAATTAAGTTTAAAATGACGAGGTTTGTTACTGATAACATATTACATCGTTCTAACAATATGATTCCTCATTTTTTATTCCATTTTTATTTTACCACTGCAATCTAAAATATACAACCTTTTTCGGGAGGAAAATGGAACATGAAGAGAAAGAGTTTTCATTGAAATTAAAGATGTGAATACTCATATTTTCAGATTTTTCTGAATTCTGGCATTTGAAGCAAAGATCTCGTCCCCATCTTTCTCAGCAGTCAGAGTTCCTTTATGGAGCGCATGCAGATCAGTGTGACCACACAGAAAGATTTCAGCTCAAGCCGTGATTCCGCCTTCTCCTCAACCGCGTCTTTGAACAATATTGGATTGACTGAGCATTGTTTTTTCCTGATCAGCACTCGACTTGAATCACTCTCCAAATCAAGCCGAGACTCATGAGTAAAGAATACAGAAGGCAAGGTGCTTTCTTACCCAACTTAAATGGATATTTCTATGAAGTTGATCAAGAGAAACACACACAACGGATCGTCTTATATAGTATTGCTGATCATGATGACATCTTTGCCCTGCTGTTGCAGATATTGTCGTCCCTGTGCTGTTGTGGCACAATAATCTGAAATGAGTTGAGCCACAGCAGTATTCCTCCTCCTTCGGGCCAGAGACCTAATGTTTGATTGAAATTTATTCCAGAGTATTTGGAAAACAATACGAGACATATTAAGGCGTTAAACATAAACATGTGATTATCCCATTTTCATCCTTCCAATCGTCCACCATCTTAACGAATGGGATAAGTAGCCTCTCACACACATGGTTAACAATATATTAATACTAATAACATTGATAAACAAAAGGGACCTTTAATTTTTCTAAAATTTAAAGCTAATATTTCAGTTGGTTACACTTTTGAGTACGTAAGGATGATAATGTAAATTTATAGGTGGTTCTTATGATTGTTAAATGAAGGATATGTATTCATAAGTTATAATATTTGTTTAGGAGATTGTATAATAAAATGTAAAATTTAATATACATGTAATAAGTAAATGTGTATTAATTTAAGTATAATAGTATCTATTTTTGTATTTATATTATATTGGTATCTTCTTTCTTCATGAACCAACAGTAGTCAGAAAGCATAGTCGCTTTAATAACGATTGCGATTGATAACGAGATTCTCTGGTAGATATCTGTCAGAGAAAACCCTCACCCTGATCATTGCTTATTGTTCCTATATATCACGAAAAAAATAAGTTTGTGAGGGTAAGCAAAGAAATTTTAATGACACGAGTGCCAAGCTAATTAAAAAAAATTTCAACTTATTTTGAACTATACTCTTGTAGTTAATAGCTTTGCTCGTGCAGCTCTTTTAATAATTTATTTTGCTTGAGATGTCGGAGAAACGGTTTATATCAGTTAAGAGAAAAATTACGCTATAGCATTTGAAAGTAAAGTATGCAGACGAAGCACGGCTTTGATTATCTGTGACGAGTCAGAAAATTTATTAATTTTCTAAAGAAATAAATTTCTCAAAAAGGCAAGTTTTAATGTTTGATAAAGGAAAGTATATCTTGGACTCTGAAACATTTTTTTTAAAGAAATGCATTTTAGAAATCTGGAATCAATCTCTTCCAAATTATGAGAATATTTTTGGTAATTGATGTCATTTAGGGAGGGTATGGAGCAATTAAAATATTTTCAGGAAATGTTTCTTACTATCAAGCTTAAAATTGAAAACAATGTTATGATTGATGTTAAAATGAAAACGGCCTTTTTCATAATATTCCGAAGTCTTAAAATTCTATTGCGTGTTAAAATTTAATGAATTAATGAAAATGAATTAAGGGAAAAATTTTATTCAATTTTATTGAATTAAGTGAAAAATATTTTACTACTGCACAAAAGAAGTCACAAACTGTTTAGTAGTATTCTAGGATCTGTTTTATACGCAAAAGATGTATCAAATATAAATTAACATTACTTTTTATCTTAGATGTAAACAAAGCTTTCTGGGCTTAAATTTATTTTGTAGCTAAGAGTGTTGAAACATTACCACAGAATTTGTGTGCAAAAATATTGTAAAATTACGACTATCCTTTTACAGCTACAAATTTGTAAATAACAATTTCTAAAAAATTAAGTTAGAAATAAGGAATTCTATACTTATCGAAACCTTTTAAAAGGAAAATGACAAAGAAACACTTATGGGTTTTTCAAGTGCTAGTTTAAAAAAAGTGTTATTGCTTTCTCCTTGCCCTCAGTGTAGATGTACTTCACTTGAAATTGCTTTCCCCTTTGAGAAAACACTTGAAGAATAGTTGGAAGTATGCCTCAACGTAGCGAGAAGGTTCTATTACGATGATTCTTCGCAAGGGTTTTGAAAAATAACACCGCTTGCATCAATAGGACAATGATGCAGCCAACACATTAGTTTCGAATAATTTTTTTTATTGTTTCTAGATATAGGGACATTTTATATGGGCTAATGTAACGAATAAAAAGTACTGCTACTATAAAAAAATTACAAATGAGAGAAAATAATAGAGTTAGAAGTTAGAAAGTCAGAAGATGAGTCATGTATGATACAAAAAATAAAAATTTAATTAATTATTTTTATAATTAATTTCAACCTAATTTTTAAAATTAATTAAATTTGCAACACGAAATATTTATATTCTAATGAAGAATCCAAGAATAAATAGTTCTGTCACATTTCAAAGTGAATGAAGCTTGATCTTATTTTCCCCATAAAATGTTGCACATCTATACGCATTCCTCTATTTGGTTTTAAATTTCTTTTTTTTTTTTTTTGTTACTATACTCGTTTTTAAGATATTTTTTTTCCTTTCATCACTATTTGCTGCCTAAATACATTTTTCATGAATTCCGATCATTGTTTTCCTTATACAAAAACAAATTTCAAAATTAGTATACCTGACTATCGCAAAAATATTTTCCTTCTTTCGAAAAGGAAGTTGATTTTTTCTTTCTTCAAGAAAACCTTTTCAGAACTTTGAGTAATTTATATAATATTCGATGTGTAATTAATTATAGAACTGACGCTAAAAACAATAATTTTTCTTAAGAAGTCGCCCTATGAGCAGTATTATTATCAAAGTGGATTGCTTGATTCTCATAGCAATATATAGAACAATTAACTTATTAGTTACTTATTATATAATCACTCTTAATAATCTGAATCTTGTTTTTCGCACAATATGTTACAAAGGATTCAGTGTCATACTTTTATAAAATCAATCAACCAATTTTCCGAAGTCTTAATGTTTGCGTATACAAAAGATCTGTATTTAAGTAGGCACGGTATTTACAAATAATTTTCTGGAGCAAGTCTTCAGTTCAGTTAGTTTATTTGTCAAGCGATCATCAATTATATTTGCACATTTGATCTGCTTATACTTTCTTTTTATGATTTCCTTTTAATACATTTTTTCCAATACTATGTGTTAAAATCTTTTCATTTCCTCTCTCAAAATGTTATTTTAAAATAAGAATCAATATCGAACTCTGAATGCTCATAGCTTCTAATTTTTGTTGAATTTTTAGTTACTGTGTTTGATATAAAGTTTGCTATAGAAAAGAATATATATATATATATATATATATATATATAACAGGTCAATTGAAAAGTCCCCGATCTGACACATAGATGGAGCTACTAGAAGTAAATCCATATGTTTTTTAGTTAGCCCTAACCCTCAAAAGATGCGTGTATAACTTTGACAGCTGTCGGATCATTTGTTTGTGAATTATAGCATTTTGAGTGAAGAAACTTTTGTTATTGCGCAAAAAATGGATAAAAAGGAATTTCGCGTGTTGATAAAATATTGCTTTTTGAAGGGAACGAATACAGTTGAAGCAAAAACTTGGCTTGATGCCGAGTTTCCGGACACTGCCCCAGGAAAATCAACCATCAAGGATTGGTATGCTAAGTTTAGACGTGGTGAAATGAGCACCGAAGACGGTGGACGCCCAAAAGAGGTTGTTACCGACGAAAACATTAAAAAAGTCCACAAAATGATTTTGAATGTCCGTCAATTGAAATTAAATGAAATAGCAGACACTCTAAAGATATCAACTGAACGTGTACATCATATCATTCACGAGTATTTGGGTATGAGAAAGCTCTGTCTAAAGTAGATGCCGCGCGAGCTCACTTTTGACCAAAAACAACGACGAGTTGATGATTCGGAGCAGTGTTTGAAGATGATCAAGCGTAATAAACCCGAGTTTTTGCGTCGATATGTGACAATGGATGAAACATGGCTCCATCATTTCACTCCGAAGTCCAATCGACAGTCATCCGAGTGGACTGCACGCGATGAACCCGCTCCAAAGCGTGGGAAAACGCAACAGTCGGCTGGCAAGGTTATGGCGTCTGTATTTTGGGATGCGCATGGAATAATTTTCATTGACTACCTTGAAAAAGGAAGGACCATCAACAGCGACTATTACATAGCGTTATTGGACCGTTTGAAGGACGAAATCGCCGAAAAACGGCCGCATTTGAAGAAAAAGAAAGTGCTGCTTCACCAAGACAATGCACCGTGTCACAAGTCAGTGAAAACTATGGCAAAAATCCATGAATTGGGCTTCGAATTGCTTCCTCATCCACCGTATTCTCCAGATCTGGCCCCCAGCGACTATTTCCTGTTCTCAGATCTCAAAAGAATGCTCGCTGGGAAGAAATTTTCGTCGAATGAAGTGGTGATCGCCGAAACTGAGGCCTATTTTGAAGCAAAGGACAAATCGTACTACAAAAATGGTATCGAAAAGTTGGAGGGTCGCTATAATCAGTGTATCACCCTTGAAGGGAATTATGTTGAATAAAAAAAAACTAATTTTGCCAAAAAAATCTGTTTTACTATGGTAGGCCGGCGACATTTCAATTGACCTGTTATATATATATATGTGTGTGTGTGTGTATATATGTATATATGTGTGTGTATATATATGTATATATATGTGTGTATGTATATGTATATATATGTGTGTATATATATGTAACTATATATGTGTGTGTATATGTATATATATATATATATATATGTATGTATATATATATACATATATATATATATATATATATATAAATGTATATATATATACACACATATATATATATATATAAATGTATATATATATATATATATACACACATATTTATATAAACTGCTGTTTGTAGAAAATGCAACACCATGAAGGAATCATCAGAATCAAATGAAATTCGCAGCAAATGTCAATTATAGGATATTATGCAATTAATAAAGTTTTCAGAGCCATCAAAAGGTGGAGGCGGCGCGCAGCGCCCTGAATTGATGCTGAAAGCAAGTATAAATAAAAGTGCTGTAAAGGACGTTGAAAAAAGTCTATGATTATTTGTTAGTGGCAAACGTTTAGTGAGACCTGAGTATGCCTCCAGTCGACGGAAGAATGGGTATGAAATTCCCAAGCAACTTACGGAGTTTGAACGAGGGAGGATAATCGGCCTTCGATAGAGGATTTTCCATCGTGCAACAGCAGGTCAGCGCGGAACAGTTCCACAGCATGCGAGTTTGGAAGCTTGGTGGACCGACGAGCACCGAAACAACTCGAAAACAGGCACCGACGACAGAAGGTGACGTCAGAGCGCTGATGATCGACACCTGCTCCGCATGGCGGTGAATGAGGCCCGCAATAGCTTCCCGACAGGCAGCTGGCAGCACGCGTTAATCATCGCTTGCCAGGTGTACAATTGTCGGCTTCGTCAATTCGTCGTCGTTCGCTGCGCCGCATTGCGTGCAAGGGTGTTTTACAGGATTCTGACGGTGAATCATCGACGGCTGCGTCGGCAGTGGGCTCTTATTACCAGAGACAGGCGAGCTGATTGGCACCAAGTTGCTTTTCCAGATGAATCACGCTTCAATTTGTGGCATGATGGCCGTGTTCGTGTTAGACGTTATGCCGGTCAACGCTGCCTTCCTGAGTGTATTATTGAACGACATATGGTCGAACACCCGGAGTTATGTCTGGTGCGATCATGGACGATCCAATTTGATACGAATTGAGGGTAATCTCAGCAAATAGGTACGTCCGTAGCGTTACAGCCCGAAGTCGTTCCCTCTTTCTTCAAGGCATCCCTGAGTTTCAGCAGGATAATGTACCACATGTTGCGCGGATTGCCTGGAGACTTCTGTTCGCTAATACGCATGTAACTCTTCCTGGCCTGCTTATTCACCGGATATGTGCCTATTGAGCACGTGGGATATATTGAGTCGGCGTCTCGCTCGTGATCCGCGTGTCCTGCAGTTTCCAAAAGACGAACTTTGGTTGGCATACATGGGATATGGAATTCTCTTCTCAAGCAGATATTCAACATCTGTTGACTCCATGCCATCGTCAGAGCAAGAAGCACTTATTGCAGCGCATGGTATGCAACCGATTTCGACGCTAATTTGTTTTTGTTTGAAAAATTTCATCATTTATTTGTATCAGTACAAATGTTTCTGCATTAAATTTCATTTGATTCTTGATATGATTTTGCCTACGGTGCTTTCAGCATTTTTCTACAAACAGCAGTATATATATATATATACACACATATATATATATATATACACACACACATATATATATATATATATATATAAATATATAAATACACCGCAGGCTATTAAAATTGCAACACCATGAAGAAAAGCAAATTCAAAAAAGATATTTATTTATACTTAAACAGTATGGCATGAAAACAAAATGATTAAATTTCCAAATAATTTGGGGGCTTACAGGAGTTCGAAATTAGTAGAAACAGCTGCCACAACTGGCAGATAAAGCTACCATTACCCGGTTAGGTCTGAAGTCCAACTGAGCTTGGATGACAGAAACGGGTAACTCATTCCAACTGTTGCAAGTCTATGCCACACTTCATCAACCGTATTAACTGGATAAGGGTGGCCGGCCAATCTCTCATCTACCCATGACAATATGTTTTCGATGGGTGATAGGTATGGATACCGTGCAGGCAGGGCAACAATTGAATACCCTATGTAACGAGGAGGATCAGAACACGATGAACAACATATGATTTTGCATTATTTTATTGGAAGCTGGAGTTCGGCAGGCCATCCACTGAGCAAGGAAGGGCATAAATACTGAACGTAAGAAATAAGAAGTATACAGATATGCATTCAAATTACCGTCGATACGAACTAGAGATGTGCGTGTCGAGTACCCAATGGCTGCCCAAGCCATCACATCAGATGCAGGGCCCCTATGCCGATACCGAATGCAAGCAGGCGACGAGAGGTCTCCTCGGAGCCTGCAAATACGTATACGGCCATCAGAAAATGGCACTCAGACCCGGGACTGGTCTGAAAAGCTAGCATTCTGGCGTATGCTGGACTTGCTGCAAACATGCACATTTCCTGACTAATGGTCTGTGATGTGGTTGTAAGGTTTTGCTGGACCGACGCCACAGTATGTCTGTCCTCTTGGACGTTAGTCTTCTGAGTGAGTAAAGATCCTGCATGCCATTCAGTGTAATTCAGGGCAACCCATTGTTTCCATATTCGCGTGACAGTCGTTGGATTTCGACCAGAACGACGGACAATATCACGGAACGTTAAGCCATTCTCTCGATAGGCAACGAACCTACCTCTATCGAATTCCGACATTTATTGGTAAGCATTTCTTCTTATTATTCGAGGCATAACAAAATATTCTGAGCAAACTGTAACCTTAAGAAACGCTTTGCGAATGAAAAATCCACTACACAACTGTTCTTTGATGCAGTGCTTCAGATGTAATTTCCCCCTCTTGTGTCGTTTCAATGTGCTGAAGTACTAATCAAGTTCATAAACTTCTCCTTTTCATGTGATTTTGACGTTCACCAGATCATTCCTTCTTGGTGTTGCAAATTGGATGGCCAGCAGTGTATAAGAATGTAAATAATTAATAATTTTAATTAGACTTAATTTTAATTATACTAAGTCATATTAAAGTGCAGATTAAAACCTCTAAGAAATTTTTTGAAAATGTTATTGGAATTAAATATCTACAAATATTATATAGTTAAATATGAAAAGTTCAGTTAATTATTGAAAAAAATATACAATAAAAATAAAAATATTTTTCTACATTAAAAATATGTAAAATATTATAATGAAAAACAGCATAATTTTTCTGAAATACAAATTATTCTTAGTAATCTTATTTCAAAACGGTTACAAACCATTAATTAAAAGTTGCAACATTATTAAACACCAAAAATATCAATTTAAAAAAATTCTGAAGTTTTAAATCGAAAAAATAAAATTAAAAATATACAAAAAAGCGAAAAAATCTCAAAAAACCAAAAGCTAAAACATCAATAACTAAAATTAAGAAACTTGAGGAAAAATCAAGATGTAGTAATACGAAGAAATGAAATGAAATGTATAAATTTAAATAACATAGACAAATTATATTTAGGAAAGGTATTTGTTAACGGATGATATCCATTACTTCTTTATTTCAAGTCATAGAGCTACTAAGAAAAACACAAAAAATGAGACAAAAATCTGATTCGTAGCTAAACATCATACCATTTATCTACTTGAAGTAATTATTTTTATACGTTGTAAAAATGTAAACACTTTACTCTAAAAAACAATTTTAAAATTTTGCCATAAGGCCAGCACTAAACTCTGGAAATAACCAATAAAAATCATAGACCAGTACAACTTAATAAGAATATTGAAATAAAAATTGCAAGTAAAACTTATAAAACCAAAAAAATAAAAAAAAGGAATCCTAAAAGACGTAGATAATTAAATCGAAATTAAAAAATGCAATGAATCAGAATACAGCAGCTCATCTATCATTTTTTTTTCATAACTAAATCTAAAATGAAATTTTTTTAGGAAAGGCATTTAAATAGTAAAATAAAATTACATTAAAAATGAATAATAAACTAATTAATTTATTAAAATAAAGAAATTTTTAAAAAAAATTAATCAAAACCAAAAAATAATAAGCAAAATTAAAAAAATTAGGAAATAGAAGGGAAAAAAAATTAAGAAATATTAACAATATAAAAAATTATAATGCCTTATTTAATCTATGAAAAACTATGAAAACTACTGGTATGAATCATCTCTTTGGCTGAAATATTGCTACTAAATAACGGCATACAGAATTATATTTCTTTCGTTTTGTGTATGTAAGAGAACCTTTATATATATGTATATATAAAGGATTTTATAAAAACGGTTTTAAAAAATTCTAAAAATGAAAAATGGAATCCCCATAATATATTTGTTTGAATTTTATAATCATATTTCTATTTCAAAGGCATTTTTGAAGTGGAGATGTCATGACGCATTTGTTTCTTGTTGTCACGAAACTCAGAAAGAGAATTTGAAAGTTTTAGTTTGCTAACACCGTTTTGAAATTCTCCTGCTCCTGTCTGATACGAGTGCTCCAATTTCTTTAGAGTGCCAATAAGTTATTTATTTCTTTGGAACGGATGAATAAGACAAACGATTTGGAATTGTTTCAAATCTTGAGAGAAGTCTCACTTTTGAAGAATGTAGTTTTTAGTTTTCTTTGTGCAAGTTTGAGCACGAATAGTTCATAAAATGCTTAAAATATTTAAATGATAATCAATAAAAGTTCGATGGTGAGATTTGATATTAACAAGGAAACATTTTAGGTCAAAACATTTTCAAAGAAAAATAAATTCTAAATTCCCTTTAATTTAATTTTATTTGTATATTGTCCTATGTACCATTAATTCGATACTTTGAATTATGTTTTATATTCTCAGTATTAATCTAGTATTCTTATGAGACGAGTGATTTTTTTTCGTATGCATTCGGAGATACAAACTTGAAGATAATATTTAATATAAAATTATTGCGCTTTTAGAATAAAGTACGCATTATAAAAAATATTATTCAAGAAAACAGACAACATTAATTTAATTATAGTCTTTCTTTACTTAGATATTTCGAAAATTTACATAATATTTTAAAATAAAGAGTTTCAAAAGACATTAGAAATGTTCATTTAGATATTTAGATTATATATTAGAATATTTTGCCCTAAGTCTTATTTTGATGTTTATTTAACCTTATCTCTTGCAAGTTTTTTCCACATTTATGGAGTTCACTTTTATGCTAAGAAAAATAGGTATACTACCACTATTTGCCAATGCCCTTAGGATGAAGACTTTGGTAGCCGAGGGGCTGCAAATTCATGATTGGCATTGTTTCAATGGAATCATAGGTTCGAGTATGGGAGACGTTAAGGGCCTGTCGTGTAGAGAGTCTGATGTACGTTATATATGTTGAGGTTTCAAGGTGTCACATTGGGATGATGCAAATGTTAGGAGAGAGTGATACCAACACAGGTGTCATCTTCGGCATTTGACAGTGGGGTTAAGTATTTCGAGGACAATAGCCCTTGTGTTGCTTCTAAGTGCGACATTAATAAGCAATCCTTCCTTCCTTTCTATCAAGATTTATTTATATTGTATCAACGTTGCACGACAGCATTACAACATGCTATAGATTATGTAATATTGAACCACGGTCAGATGACGGCAGTAGTACTCACTCTTTACTTAGTACCAAGGCAGCTCTCTAAATTGTAATTTCATTTGTTCCAATGCATGGCTTTTAGAATATTAAGAATATACTTAAAAGAGTTAAATATTTTCTTTTTGTTTGAAACTAACTTTTTTCACTAAGAATTCAATTTTTCATTCAATACCCCGGTTTTAGAAGATCCCGTTCTTTATAGTTAAATAGAACAGAGCTTTAGGCTTATTTCATATTTGGGTTGATTTGCATTTTTCAAAAAGTAAAATTTTCTAAGATACACTTCCTTACTTTGATGGAATCTCCTGAATATTTTTTTCATAAGTTTTTATCGAACTAGCAATTACTTCTTTCATTTTGAAGTAGATTTGGTGCATGTCTTTCCCGCTCAAATGTTTGTTTCTTAGAAAGTTATAAATAAGATAAAAAGGGGAGCACCCGTAATGAAAGGGAGGGCGACGTTTAAATAAATTGATGGTGTATTTTAAAGCATATGTCATTTTTATAAATCAAGTTATAATCAAGATTCAACTGAAAATAGTACAATTTATTTTTATATTTTTGCAAATAATTCGTTAAGGTTTCTCAAAGTTAATTTTTCTTCTGCTATAACATGTTATTTAAAAATGTGCGTAAGCTTCATAAACACGTTTACATAATTTGGTACAATCAATTATTTTTAACGCAATTAAGAACCTCTTAAGTAACATTACAGAGGCTATTTTTTAAGACCGTTCACTGTTTTAGTAATTAGATAGAGATTTTTCGAAAAAAATCCACTGCCATATTATATTGAGTTCCTCATTATGTAGATATTCTGTTACAAGAATCTGTTTTCAAGGTTTTTTTTAACTATCTATATCATGGATAGTGACTTTTAGAATAGTTTCCGCTTAACTTGAGAATTGTAATATGTGAATTGAGGCCTTTTTTTGTATAGCTTTGCAGATAATCTCTATCTAAATTTGTAAAACTGAGCTAAAAAGGTGGTATTTTCCTTATGATTGAAAGACTTAACACATCGATCAATAACTCCCGAGTCTAACATTGAAAACAACATTTTTTTTGCAAATTTTTTTTTTATTCATCAACATAGCACCTTTTGTTAATCACCTTTTAGGGTTATATAATCGTTCCAACGCTTTTCCAAATCTTTTTTTTTTTTTTT
>BMAW01038940.1:477177-488561 GCA_019974015.1 Nephila pilipes
ACTACGAGCGCCATCTCTGGGTTAGTCTCGGGAGTTATTGATTGATGCGTTATGATCTTGTCACATAGAAGAAATCCGCCCTATATAGCTTTTACATCATTGACTGATATTTCTACAATATATTTGAATCTTTAGGAAGATAACGATGGAATGGAATCGGGTGTTTTAAAAAGAGCCTTTGTTGCTGTATATCAATTTTGATGAGAACTGTTTATCAAGCTTGGTTGGAGATTGATTTCTTTGGAGAGTTTCAAGAATTGTAGTCAAGTTTCTTAAGAATTTTAGTTGGTTTCTCTTTTTTTTTTTTTTCGATCTTTGTCTACGAAGACGGAGATACTAAAACTTTTTTATTATACAAGTATTTTGGCAAGATTATCTTTTTATTTTTTCCTCTTATATGACAATTAGTTTCAAGTTGAGTCATTCGTAGTTTCTGGTACTTAATATGGACGAACGGTCCTCAATAAAGGACATGACGCAGGCGGGAAATACAAAGAATTTTAAAACGTCAATGAGCTATAGGGATCTTGTATTACGGGAAGGGAAAATAAATGAAATAAATACTTTTAAACAGAGAGAGCATAGTAAAAAGAATTTCTATATTCCAAAATCTTATTTGAAAATACTATGCAATGAAATAAAAAGCAAAATTCTAAGATATGAAAACATCAGAAACACGTCCTTAACTAGAAATGGGAAGATAAAATTTACTACCGTGGATCCTGTATGAGTAGCATAGGTAATTATTATCTTAAGAAAAAATAATGATTATTCCAGTCAAGGCAAGTTTCACTTGGGAAGGAATCACTTCTCGATTCCTACTCTTTGAAATTCTTGCTAATGTGTATCTGGAAGATTTAAGTAATGAATTGCAAGAGACAAACCAACTGGGAATAGTTGGAATTCGTCGTTTTATAAGATCTGGACCATTACCAGAAATTTTGCCAGTGTTAATAACTATCCTAGGAATGACACTATCAGAAAACACTAAGCATTGGCTCATAAACTACAAAGTACAGCTTTTCAGAGGTAAACCTGAATAATGCTCAAAATGTTTTAGTTTTCTGCATTAATCTCTATTTTGACAACAATTAGCAATTTACATTAATAACGTTTAGGAAAGTGCACGGCTAAAAACAGTGCATCAATTGTATAGCTAATCCTTCGGCTAACTTTCCACAGCGTCCAATATACATTGAACAGAAGCAATTATTATAATTAATGAGATGATGACACTTAATACTACTGGAAGTGAGACGAAGGTTTCATGATACTGATATTGAAAACTATTCCACAATATTGAAAACAAATATACAAGATATTATGCTTATTTTTAAAAAAAGTTAACCTCTTTTCAAACCGGGTTAGAAAAGCATACACTTTTCTTAATGGAAATTTTTCAAAGAAATAAGAGACACTGTTCACCCATTTGTGTAGCATCTTGGACCTTGGGAAGCAACCTGCGACTCAAAACGGGAAAACAAAGCACTCACAGTAATAAAAAATGCATGTAACCTAAATCCTAGCATGTCTTTTAAGGACGCATGAGGAAGCATTCAATAGCACAGAAATGATGAAAACGGATGAAAAAGCATTATTTGTATATATGTTCCTTACTTTTCTAATTTGTTCAGAGAATAAAGAGATCTAAATTTTTTTTATGCTGCTTCTCAAAGGAAGGATAGAAATAACAAGAAGCAAAAGTTTTTTTCTTCTCTAATTTGCTTAAGAACTTTTTTGCAGTTGAACTGTAGACGCCTGATAAGCAAATATACAATTTAAAAAAAAAAAAGAAGCATTAAGAAGGAGTTACCCGATTGTAATGAAATTTTGTACGCAAAGATATTTGGACCAAACCGGCAAATTATTAAAATTTGGTGCCCAATCAATTAATAGCGGAGCTACAGCGCGTGATGTACATTAAGCGTGATATACATTCTGTTTCCGAAATAATTAAAAAATAATATTCGTGAAATTCGATTATCAAATAGATCCTTTGTACCAAGAACCTTCTATAGCATCTTTAAGAAATTATCCATCTATAAAAATTTATAATCATAAATTTAAATATATTCATCACGTTAATAATAGATGTATCATTTAACCTCCAAATTTGGACCAATATTTTTGGCGGCTTTTTTCTTTCGTAATACATCCCAGGAGCCACTTCCTTTGGAGTTACTCAGCAACTAAAACAGTCTGCTTAATAAACCGTTTCATATCTCGGAATTCAATAGGGCTATACAAACATCTAAAAGCACAACTTCGATTGCGGACCAGATTACAACGCCATTCATCAATAATTGAAATACCTGTCAATGCATTGTTGCTCTAAACTATTTTCAATATTTATTTGAGAAATCAGGAGTATCTCAGTCTTGGAAGCATTCAACCATCCTTCCAATTCCGAAACCCTGGGAAGATAAAACTAAAATATTTTTATTTAGACCAGTGCCTTTAACTTTTGTTTCTTCAAAACTGAACAGCAAAACTGAGAGCAGCAAAATAAATTTTTCTTGAGAATTGGCTTAGAAATAAAGATTGCTTACGATTTAGCGTATTTAGATGGCATGACAGTAGTATGATTACTGGATATGATAGTAAAAATAGCATTTTGGATGTGCAATATTCTATCATATAGATCATTTCAAATCCCATGGAGGGGCTGTCTTTCAGCGAGGAAAGTTATTCTGGTGGGAATATCTCAGTACAGTGTTCTCTTTCTAATATTACTTATAATTGATTTCTTTGAAGGATTACAAACAGGAATAGGGGGCTAAATTTATGCTAATGACATTTTTATTTATTGCTAGCATCAGTCCCTCGATATTATTCGTAAAAAGGCAAAGATTTAAAATGTTACGAATACTGGAAACTTTCCTCAAGCCTTGACAAAAGTACATAAGAAATTTCAAATAAAAGAATTCAAACATTTCCTAATATTATACTGATTAAATTTCCGATCTCGTTGCAATCCTTTGTTAAATATTTGGGAATATATTTTTCCAATCGGAATCAAAATATATCTATAATGAATGAAATGAAGAATAAAGAATTGTGAAAAAAATTAATGGCCTCAAAGATATGGCATATAAGCATTACGATCCTAGAGCTAAATATTTAATAAAATTAATAAACAATAGCAATTGCAGTATCTCTTAATATACTTCATAAATAAATAGTCGGATAATCAAATACAACCTTTAAACGTATTACAAATCAAAGCTCTCAGAATTGGATATTCCCCTAATGAACCCCAAACATTATACTTTTAAAATTGGCTAGACAGGAAGTTCAGTTCGCAAAAAATCAAAAGGTTAGTACGTAACTTTTTCATCACCAAATTTCAAATGGTAACATATCAACTTATCTCCAACGCAACTCATTAGTCTTGGATTGAAAATATTGAAAATGTTGATCATTTAAAAATATTGAAAAAAAAGGCAAAAATAAAGTTATGAATTGACTTCACGGTATGAACGCATAAAGAGAAAGTTATGTCAATTCCTAGATAGGTGTGTTTCACAGAGCTTCCATGTAATATTCATACTGATGAATTTGGGTATCAAGATAAAAATTTATCAATGCCTATTATAAGAGGACTGTCTGATAAGAAAAATGAATCACAATTTCCGAGACTTTTTCATTATGGCTAAGGAGGCTTCAAAAAACAAACACAAAAAACCCACATCTATAGCAGGTTTCACATATTTGTTTATAAAGTATCTTAATTCTATCTTTTCAGCAAAAAAACTAGCCATATGACAAGCATTAAATTATCTAACTGACATACAAAAATCTGTAAGTCCTGTCCTACAGCTACACTACACTTAAAAAAAATTATAACATTCAATCATCAAAAGTCATCCATAGATTACCCAGCATGATATTTACACAATTGCCTTTTCATAATCAGTCGATATTGCTTTGGATTCCAGGACACTCAACATTTTTCTGGATTGAACAAGAGGGACAATCTCGCAAATTCGGTGACAGATTCATGGGAGGGTCATTCAGTAAGTCCTTATAAAAAGATAGAAAAACTATTTTAAAATAGATTTTTTTTATTTTTCAAAATTTTCGTTTCTTATCTCTATACGCTTTTCCAAGGGTTTCTCCAGCGTTTTAAAGCCATCTAAAAAGTTTTTGGAAAGTCTTCAAAATAGGCATCTGCTTAGGCGATGACCTCTTCGTTCGATGTGAACTGTTGCCAGCCGAGTCAATTTTTAGTTTGGAGATAAGAAAAAAAGTCACTGGAGACCAATCTGGTGAATACCGGGGATATTGTAATAATTCGAACACTAATTCCATGATTTTGGCTATAACTGATTAGGTGTGCATTGTCTTGACGGAAAACGATCTTTTTCTTTTTCAAATGAGGATATTTTTTCTTGATTTCTTCCCTCAACAGGTGTATTAACGACACATAATACGATGATGGCTCAAAAAACACTTGTATTTGAAAACAGAAAGCATAATTAAGGTAAACTGTTGTTACCATTCGATGCTGCTCTCTGTTAGATGGAGCGGAAACAAATTTGACAAGGATTCTTTTGTTAGTTATGACTTGGGAGTCATTTGTTTCCAAATTAAACATTTGATTGCTGCCGTTTCGAGTTGCTGACAAATGGATTCCTCATTTTATACCAGAAGCCAGGCAAAAAGTCAAAACAATGGCTTGCTTCCGGTGAGTCTGATCCAAAGAAGGCGAGGATGATCTCATCCACTGGAAAAGTTATGATGAAACATTTTTGAGGTGTGGAAAGCGTAATGATTACAAATTCGAGTAACTGAGACTCAGATAGCTGTCTAAATGAGAACTGATGCTTACTAAAAATAAACCATTTTTTATGCTAAGAGCATCATCTCTTGGATTTTTTGAGGATTTATTCAACGACCCTCCTACTATCCAGTAACTGTTTTCCCTTCTTTTCAAGAAAAAGGTGTAAATGATTCAGCATGCCTCCCAAAACTCCGAGGCCATCCCCTTGCCGATAGATTTCACGGTCTTTGCGTTCTTCCGAGTCCGTTTGCCTTTAAACCCTACCGTTTTGACTGTTCCTATATATATGGAGTGTAATACTGAATTTATGTTTCGTCCACAGTTATGTATAGACGCAGAAACTCGTCAGGATTGCGATGAAAAAGCGCTAAATTAGCCTCTAAGTTGAGCACACAATTGCGTTTATTTTCCACTGAGAGCAACCGTGGCACCCATCAGGCCGAGATTTTTTTTCCCACCCAATTTTTCGTGCGAAATGAACGATACGCCAGTAGTCTCAACTACTTCGCGCACTTTGATTGGTCGATCATTCAAAATCATCTCGTGGATTTTGTCAATCATTCCGTGAGTAGTCATTTCCACTGGACGTCCCGAACGGCGTTCATCTTTTGTGGATGTATGGCTACATTTAAACTCATTTACCTAAATGTAGACAATTGTAAACACAGGAGCAAAACAAACTTCAACCAACTCAGCTTTGATCTCTTTCGGTGTTGAGCCTTTTAAATATAAGCATTTAATCGCCGCTCGAAACTCACTTTTTTCAATTTTTCTAAACTAACACAAGTTTCTTGCTTCAGTCGACAGAATAGATGAAACCAATGGGATGGAAATAATTAAGACTTAGACAAATGCTATCTCTTGGGTTTTCTGAGGCCTTATTGAATGACCCTCGCAACTCCCGGGCTTTTGCACAAATTCAATTTATATGATAATGCAATTAGTGGTACCTGTAACCGTATCACCTATTTAGAACATGTTCTTTTGACATGTAAAAATACTTATTCAATAGAAACCATCTCTGAAATTATACTCGAAACAGATTTACAAGGCAATATTACCTTGAAAAAGGCTTTGACAAGACTGTAGCTAAAAATAAATGTTATGAACATTCTTGCAGAAGAACTGAAATATTTTGGTATCTCTTAAATAAAAAGAATTTTTAAGAGAATAGTCTTTAAAAGAAAAGCCATTGTTGCTCTATATCTCATAAAACAAAACAATCAATCAATCATTTGACTCCTTAAATGCATATAATCAATATTCTTCTGAGACAGCATCCCATTACTTGTCTCATCCATCATCTTAAATGTTATTCTAATTATAAGATCTAAAATTCAACTTAAGTTCTAGCAAAGACTAATTAAATAAAATAGTCAATTCTATGTAGAACAAATTTTTACTAACTCCGCCAGTAAGGGGAGATGAGGTGGGAAGATGCTCTCCAGCAGTTTACTTTCTTTATCCCGGAGATCTAACAAATTTTAAAATTTATCAAAGAATACGGTTACCATATTATGATACGAGTACCTCCTGGAAATGCACCGATAGCATTGAGTCCTAATCTCACCCAATCCACTATACTAGTTAAAATACTTCTGCACCCATCCTCCAAACATTCTTCCTTTTAACATATGCTTAATTGTCTTTTATTCAATTCTGGGTCACTTTTATACTAAAATTTGTAGTATTGAAGAACATGAGAAACATTTGCTAACTGAAATTTTACTTAAGAATCCAATTTTAAGAGAGAGTTCTTCATTTCCTATTAAAATCATCGTTAAGAAAATAGTTTGTGTGACTGATTACTTTTAAAAGGATATAGGTAAATAAATAGATAAATAGGACGTATACAATTTTTAACTGATTTCGGAATGGGATTAATCATGAGCAAATGCAGCATTGTTTAATACAAAGAAAAAAGAAAGAAAGTTAAAGTATTGAATTTTGTTATGTATGAGGGTACATACATCACCTATGACATTTAAAAATTTCATATTTTTAGGCTGCAATTATATTTCCTGTTTTCAGTTTATTTATTAAATACGTGGCACACACTAAAAATTTGACATTTGTAATAACTGCTTATATCCATTCATTCATTTTTTTGAGTAGATTGCTAGCTCCGTTTTTGCTAAATATTGAATGGAGTTTAGAAATAGTAACTGGGCTATACATATCACTCGCGTGGTAAATGTAAATGTATCGTGTGCGTTAAAAGTCTTTGAGATTCTATAAAGAATTGCTCATAATTGGATATTGCACATGGACAGATGGAAGTCATTGATTTTTCAGAACAGAAGTATTCTCGAATTATATGCTGGACACTATACAATTGAATGGCCGAATTATGCAATTCAATATTCACTTTTTATGCAAAATTACGAATTTGTGTTAAATTTTATCCCCCTGTACACTCCCAACTTCATGAAATAAATCTTCTAAAACTGTCTCTTCTCTTTTAGATTAGTTGATTATCAGTCTTTACACTTCCTCTCTTTTTGAAACCATGTCTCTTAACAAAACTAGTTAGTTTCTATACCGATGTTTTTCAGTTACTGACATTTTATTTAGGGTGCTATATGTCATTGTAATATCAGGGAAAATAAGTAAAATAAATTGAAAAACAAATGTCACCACTTTCTAAAAAAGAGAAAAGAGCTTACATATATATTTATTTTCATAATTCAGAAATAAATCATGTTATGTTTCAGTAATGATGATCTAGTATTTAAATAATTCTTTGATTTATCGTTCATAATAAGGTTCATGGGTATTTGCTGAGAAATATGTAATAAGGGTTACACAAATTTAAATATTGTTTTTTAGTTTGATCAAATATGCTTAGTTTCTTGAAGTCGGAAAATGATTCTGCATTTTTCTTATTTTTCCATGTTACTTACTATTTTTGCTTACTTTTGAATATTTGTAGAATATCTTCTTAGATGACGCATTTACGATCCGAGGCTTTGATTAGTGATGCAGCAATATTTGGTTTTGATTTCATCATTGCTACTTTAAATAAATGTATATGAAACTCATTATGAAATCCTATGACGAACATACTATTGCCAGATTATGTACGGCTTTTTTTATCTGTATTTTAGAGAAGGAAAACACGTATGTATCAAACAGTTCGACGTTACGAAGATATTTCTATTTGTTCTACAATCAGCTTCAGCCATGTCATCTTTGGGAGGTTCTTGAATTGTTTGATCAAATGTTTAAGAACAGAAGTTACCTTAATTTTATTAAATTGAAGCTTATTTTATAAAGTTTGTTAGAAATGATCAACTTTAATGTTTCCAAAACTATTACATTTTACTATCAGTTAGGCTCGGATACGCGTTTCTTGTACCCAAAAAACATTTCGTATTTCAGTATTATATTTTTTCCAGTATTATATAACAGCTGACTCAGAGAACTTTCCTTATAAATTTTAAATTTTAATTTTTTTTTAATTATTTCGCGTAAGATTAATACAAGAGACTGTTTTCTTAGAAAACATGTATAAATACAATTGAAATTAAGTTTTTTAAAGAATTGCATAAAACCTAATATTCTGTTTCATATTGTTTAAATATTTCCAGTTATTCAACGAAAAAAAAGTTTCAATGAAAATGTATCGATTTTCGTGTATTTAATTATTTTTATTTAAGTAACATTAATTCCTATTATTAAAAAAGTGTACAATATTTTCAAATGATAAGTTGACAGTTTAAAGGGAATTTGAATAAAAACAGTTATAAACTTCTGAGAATAATAAAACTTATAAAAATTTATTACATTAAGGATATTTTTTATTATTCTTATTTTCAAATTATATACAACAAATATATAACCAAAGATGTGCTTCTGTAAATCTATAAAAAGTGCATAAATAACTTAATGATGTCATTTATTCATTGTTCGTTATTGTTTTTTTTTCTCTTATTACTCATTCTGAAGTTGAATGTTATATATTCTTCATGTTAAGAAAAAAAAGTCATTGATAATTTCCCCTATGTTCCTAAAATTTCAAGTTCGAAATGAAATACGTACTACAGTTTTTTTTATTTATGTGAAAGTCTTATTGCTGAAAATCGATGGAAAATAGCATCTTTTAAATCTCGCCTGAAATTGATATACAGCATCTAATATCATTAGCATTTAATTTTAAAAATCCATGTGATAGATAATTAATTCTTTATCTAGGGAAAATAAAAATATACAGGTGGTTAAAATTGAGATAGGTGTATTGTATAGTTTAATTTCCATAGGTTAGACATTTTTGAGCTAATTTATTCATCCTTTCTCATATTTTGTTAATGATAATATCAATACTCTTAGAATCCAGATTACTTTTTTCAGTCGAACAAAAACTTGCCTTTAATCTTTTAATGCATACCTTTGATTATAATTTGCTCTTTTAAAATTTTATTTTACTTATCAGTTACTTATCACATAATGATATACGCCTTATTTATTACGGTATATGATCAAATTAATTAAATATTTTGAAATCAAAATTCGAGAAAGTTAAATTATTTGTCAGAATAAATTATTTTTCTGAGCACAATCTGCATAAAATATTGTTATTACAACAGAAATTAATACTTTCAATCTGAGGAAAGCTCACCTCAAAAAAACTTGCTTGTGACGTCAGAGCAAAGCATAATTTAAATTATTTCCTATGCAAAATGTATAAAAATATTTCTTCTTAATGCAATGATACTCCCAAATAGTGTTCAATGATTTGATTTTTTATAGTAATTCTCATTTGTTAAAATGTTTTAAACTATTATTTATTGTGATAATTCAGTAAGTATTATTAGAAAATTTAGCATTGTATTACACACACATAATAATGAACACATTATTAATATTAATATCACATGAATATTTATGGCAGTTTTTCGAAAATGTGCTTATGATTATTTTTGAATAAAACATTTCAATATGTTTTCTTGCAAATAATATACTATAGTTAATATTTGCATTACTTTGATTTCCAAAACAGCCTAATTTTCTTAGAAAAATCAAAACAAACATTATTAAGAATAGTCTGTTCAATAAATATTCTTCGGAACGATGATTCAAAATTACTCATCTAAATGATAAATAACAAATCAAAAATTAATCTGTGAAGTCGGGCTATTTGCGGTTTTCTCTTCACTAACCTTGGAGACTTTTAATTAAGATTCATTGCTTTTTCTAAACCAAAATTGAAACGTGAATATTTAAATTAGAGGCAGATAGAAATAAAGTGAAGCGAGGTAGATAGGAAGTATATAAGCTAAGCTTGAGACACACGATAGAAGTCGAATGACTCTAGCGTTTGACAGCTGCTCTATAGTCGAAGACGGGGTCAAGAATTGCTACAAATTATTGACGACATAGCGAAGCCTAGAAGTCGAGACAGCCTCAAGTTTACTCCGTTCGTAAGATTCCGTTAGTTTGATATTAGTGGAACAAGTGAATATATCTTGGGCGATATTTTGGGAGAGTCGATATATGTCGGTCATTATAGTAGTCAATTGTCAAATAAATATAGTATGAGAAACCTGTCTAACGTGTTCTTGAATGACTTTTTGACTCTTAGTGTTAGTATATTGAGCTTAGCTATGGTACAAGAGGCGAATAGGAATATAAATTCGTCACAAAGCATTTAAGGGAAGTAAATGAAATGCATAATATAAAACTATACAAGTTTCAAATTTTAAGATAGACGATTCACTCCATTCTGAATTCGACATAAATATACATTTATGATTCTAATTTATTACTTTTAATTTTACATGGATTGAACGAAGTTAATTGGAAAATTTATCACATTGCAACTTAAGTTACAAAAATTCGTATAAAAGAAATATTTTATAATTCGTGTCCAGAAATATAATTATTCTCTCTGATCAACCTTTTCTAGTAAAATTTTGCACTTTTTAAAACTTTTAAAAATTTGTTATTATGATAATGTAATTTATGCTAATGTAATTTAATATTTCATTTAAAAGTTGACAGTTTATTGTATTCCAAGACAAGTTGTAGTTTTAAAAAAAAGCAAATGCATTGATTTCTTTCATTAAATTACATGAAAAATTTCTACCTTAGCATTTCTTTAGCTTCGAAACTTATCGGTATAAAAGTATGTACAGTCTTAGAGATATTTAATAGTTTAGCTCACAAAAATCTGGAACAAATAGTTACTTATATGTATTAAAATCAAAATCCTTTCTTCGCCAAAATTTAATCAATAAAGTCTGTACAGAAAGAGAGTCTATAAACTTTTCAAAAAAATTTTCGAGAGTAATTTAACCACAACATATAAAAATTAAGGAAACACTATTTTTTCAATCAGACTGTTTTTCGTTATATTGCTAGGCAGAAAAGAAATATCCAAAAAGAATACCAATGGGAATCAAACCTTTACTTTATTTTCAATCATTGGTTATCTCAGATTATTCATAACACCAAATATTATAAATAAAAAAAGGTGATATTGATTACATAAATTTTTATAATAATTATCATACACTTCTGAGACAGAATTCTTGAATTCCATTGCATATTAATGTTTAAACGAAATTTTGAAACAAATTCTGTTAATATATGAATGTATATG
>BMAW01038940.1:498561-527997 GCA_019974015.1 Nephila pilipes
TTTTGAAAAGACAGAATTTTCACATATTACTTTTTAAAGTTCTTGAGGATACTTTTTATTGTGTTAAATTACGTTTGTCTTTTCATAAAACAAAACATTTTGCTCTGCTGCTAATAAAGTAATTTTCCACAATTTGTTGTCTCTTGGAACTCATTAAGTTCCATTCGAATAATCTGGCATCATATTATTAACCGCTAGCTATTAAGTTTTATTTTATATCCATTAATACAATGTTAGGAACAGTTATGGATCTGTTAAGTATTTATAAATTTTTTTTCCTTATAACTTTAAATTATATGAACGCATTTAAAATAGCTTATCCCCTGCGATGTTTTTCATCAATTTCTTTTGCGCAGGTAGAGAAGAAGATAAGCTCTTTTTTCTTCGTAGTACTTTAAATCTGACATGAAAGTGAAAGTAAATCTAAAAACACTGCAATAGGTCCATACTTGATTATTGACTGAGGAAATCTTTGTGATTAATGTGTCTAGTCAGTATGTTGGTGAATTTGCGACAGTAGAAGATAGTGTTCACGGTTATTTCCTTACATTTCTTTATCATCGCAAATGTCTATTTTATGGATATGTGCTTCATTTATATTTAGGCTAATTTTCGAATAAAGGGCGTATAACATGCAATAAATGGACGTACATTATAACGTATAGTAATATAGTTATTTTACACAAAATTCCATGAATATCGAAAGGGAATCAACCAGAAAAATGAGATTCTGTTGTAAATTGTACTCCATTTTCTTTTGTCCACAAACTATAAATTTAATTTAAAATGAATTTTATTGTAACTTATTGTTTTCTGTTCTAGTAGCTTCAATATCATTCTATAAAATTCTACGCAAATATGTAAATAATTCTGAAGTATTTATAATGAAAATAATATTGGGAATAAATGCTTTGTCCCACAAGTGTTGGTAGCTCAATCTATTCGCTTGTGTTAAGAGTGTTGTGTGTACTTA
The DNA here is from genome assembly GCA_019974015.1 of Nephila pilipes. Lineage (NCBI taxonomy): Eukaryota > Metazoa > Arthropoda > Arachnida > Araneae > Nephilidae > Nephila > Nephila pilipes. The sequence continues at coordinate 499,535 of BMAW01038940.1, forward strand.
GGGGTAATAAAACTAGTTTATTGTTAACGTGCTTTTTGTCATTATTTAGAAAACACTTTTAACTCAAATATTACTTTCTACACAATACCCCGAAAACTTACTTTCAAATTGAGAGACCATAGTGTTTCTTATCGAAGAAGACGCGCATAAACATATTAAGCTTACAGTGAAATGAAATTTTTTAATAATTTAACAGGCATTTTAGACTGATATTATGCATGCATTTTTCATATTTCCATTGAACAATGAGAGATGAGTCTTTCAGAGTAATTTCTAAAGTAGATGTATCATTTTGTCAAAGATCGATCTATTCTGAGTAATAAAAAAAGTTTAAAAAAAAACTTTTGATTAGATAAATTGACACATAGGAACAAAATTAATTAGCAATAAGTAAATAAATAGTTCTAGAGCAGACGCAATTTTTTTATCACTTGTGTCGAAATAAAAGATACAAAACATTTAACAATCATAGAGTACTAATAATACTTTTTCAATGGAGAAATTGTTGACTTTTATATTAATTATATATGTATTTGTCTAATTACGAAATTATGCGATTTTATTTTTCTAAAAAAAATGCTTAAAGTAAATAAGTTATTTTTCCATACATTAGGAAACAGTATAAAAGAAATTCTCACACAATAGTATACTTTTTGGATACTTAAAACGTGAGCATGAAAAGATGATGTTTGAAACAAACAATTTGAAACTTATGTGACACGAACTCTAAAGAGGAGTTTAGTTTTCCCTTCAAATCTACTCAGCACCAAAGGATTTTAGAAATAAATTTAAAGGGAAATATGATTTGTTTTTTTAAAAAAAACAACGTGTGTTCAAAGAAGTATTTTACTTCTAAGTCTCTCTTAGTTTTATGTCAAAATTGGGTGAAATTCAGCGTTTCTTCACATGTTCTTTCTTATTTGAATCTAAACATTTGAAAATATTGCCTTGAGAGTGGCAGTAGTTTACAAAATAGTTGCTAGGATGTTAAGTGAATTACCGAAACGAAACTTTTTCATTATAGAACGTATCAATCAGAGGCGATGAACTTTTTTACTTTGAAAGGCGACTTAACTTAAGTATGATCCAGTAAAAAAAAATTTAAAACCAAAAATTTGAAGGGGAAAAATATTGAAAAATAGTATATTTAAATCTGTAACAAAAAATACACATATAAAGCTGTTAGGCTGGGTTATTCTAGAATTATTGACCAAGCTATCCTCCTCCACAAAAGTGTTATTAAAAATGGTTATAAAACCAAGAATACAATTGAAAAGAATCTTAAAGCAAACTTTTTCTCTGATTTAAATACGTTAAAAAATAAAAAAAAAAAAAAACCACACACACACAATACAACTCCAAATAAATCTTTAAAAACAAAAGGTGAAGTAACTATGAAACAAAAATGTTTGTGGTGATATTATTGTATCTTGTATTAATAAATCTATTTAAACGCATTAAATATAGTGCAGAGATCTTGATTATACTCGGATGCTTGTTGATCTTATTTCTTTTTTGAGCTTATATATATATATATATATGTGTGTGTGTGTGTGTGTGTGTGTGTGTGTGTGTGTGTGTGTGTGTATAACATATATATATTACGAAAATTTCGCGGAATTAAAGTCTTGGGGGGCGGAGGATATTAGATTTCATTCAAAGAGGATAAATAAGAGGAAATTTTCCCTTTTCTTTGGTTTCGCCAAGTTTTAATTACGTATAGAAATCTAAGAAACTTACGACCTAAAAGTTAGTTGGCCTGACTTCAACAATATAAAATTTCGCACTATATTCTAGCGCAACATTAAAAATGAGTACAATATAGTAAATATAGCTATTATTATCGAAATAGTATAAATTCTTCGAAACATAAAGATATTAGGTTCTAACCGAAGTTGAGCAAAACAATTACGATTCTTTACAGTCGACTTTGAAGGAAAGAAGAATGTGAAAATTGATTTTAACATTTTAGAAGTAATAAATGTTAACTTGTCCTTTGTGACTTATTTGTAAATTACTATTACTTTGTTGAATTCACTTTGACTTGTTGTCACAATATTTCAAGCATGCTAAAAAAATGAGTTTTAGAAAAATTTATAGGAGAGGGGATTCAGGACAAATGAAGATAATAGGTAAATATTGTATAAAAGTAAAAATTGCAAAAAACTAACAAAAGTATACTGTAGAAAATATATACGATTTACTCTGCAAAATTTACACTTATTTTAAAAGCTTGAATTTCCAACGGTTTGACCCAATTGACCATGAAATTAATAGGTTGAAATGAAGTTAAATGGACGAATAGTTTGGGCTCAATAGATATTACAGTTTAAATTCAAATGAGGATTATTGGTTTTGATGTACTAATTCAGTATATATATATATATATATAACTGAATAAATCCAAAATCTTAAGCTACTAGTAAAAGTTGGATATTTTATCAGATAGAATCCAGTACGATTGATGTTTCAATTAGTCATCTAGTTAATGCTATTGATTGTTTCCTGCTCCTCAAAAAAAACTTGGAATTATCTATTTTATAACTTCTCATACGTTATATAAAAATAGCAGGTTTTGAATATCAACCTTGTGTGAGTCAATCAGAATAGGAGAAAGTTTTCGAAAGGGAACTAAGACTTTAGAAAAAAAAATAAAAGTGAATATAGAATTGAGAAATTAAAAACTACTTTCTTCACTTCTCTAAGAATAAAAAATTACTTTAAGCTTTAATAGCTTAAATGAAGAGCAAGGTATAATAAATTTGACTCCAGCGCTTCCTGAAAGAAAATGCGAATACTTCTACAGAACCGGAAGAAAATTTTACAAGAAGTTTGTTGCTTCATGTATATCATCTTATTTATTTGTTATACACCCCCACTTACTCACATTTGTCATTAAAAATGCTAATTATACTTCGACATAAATAAAGCTGGCTCGGGATTCCTCAGGAATAGAATTTTTGTTATTTCAAAGATTTCTGAAAAGTTTTTTCCTCAAGCTTATAGTAGAAAATGCCATTTAGCATTACTTATAAATTATGAAAAAAAAAAAAACTGTATCACACGGTTGGTCCCCCAAAATATAACTCCATGCAGAACGCAAACAAACCCCGTGAAATTTTTACTCAGAGCATACCGCGACGGGATATAGAAATAATTAGTAATTCTGAGCAGACACACTTAATGGGAATTTGCAACGCTCCAACAAGCTCTATATAAAGGGAGAACATGATGCCATTTTGAAGTACGGCTTTTTCTTGACGTTGTTTTCGTGAAAAACTTCAGTATGCCTCGAAATAGAATACGAGTATCATTCGAGTACGTTTTTGAGTTCGACTAGGGAAGAATTGTCATCTGTAGAGAAAGCGAATTATGCTTCTGAGAAATAGTTGATTGATAAGACGTTCTTTTTGTGTAAGCTGATATATTTTTATACTATTTAAAAACTCGATATGCGCATTAAATTTAGAAATTACGATCCTTTTCTGGCTATGAGGATTCGTTTCGGACGTGAGAAAATTTCACTACTAATGCATCTAAAATTTAAATTTATTTATTCATTGTGAATTAACATCTAATTAGATTAACCAAAGACTACGAATGACTATAATGAATACACTAACAAACCAATGGCTATGGTATCCAGTCATTGGTTTGTTAGTTATAGTTGTTGGTCACGTATATCCTACTATATCCTGTTGGTCCTACTTAAGAAAGGAGAAAAGTATTTTTTAATTACTATGTATATTTACATTCTTAAATTCTTTATCAAGAAGGAAGAATTTGAAGACCCCCCCCCCCAAACATTTAATTCTATCCTGTAAGGATTATTGGTGAGAAAACTCGCACTGTTCAGCCAAGATGAATGAATGATAACGACACCTAATACGATATTTCGTTTTTACTTCCACAAATCACTATTTGTGTACTTTGAAGTTGGGCTTTTACCCCTTCCAACTTCCTATAAGTGTGTGTGCATTCTCCTTACGTTTACTTTCATTTATAAAGCGATATTAGAGATAAATGCAAACATAAAAAAATAATAAATCGTTTAATTAAACAAACGTAAACAAAATAAATATAACCTTATAAAAAATAATAATAAAGGTGCGATGCCCTCTGACATGAAATATCAATTGTCGAGTCGTCAAAAACAGAAGGTAAAAGAAAGTTTTGGGGAAAATTGAAGCAAAAAAAATCCACAGACTGGAGATAAAAAAACAAAGTATTTAAAAATTTTAATAAACTTAATTAAATGTTTGCGATTGTAAAAATAAAAGAAATGGAAGTATTCAGAAAAAACGTACTCATAATATACTAAGCAATTAAGACATTTTTTCAGTAATTTTATAAGCCGCAAGAATATAGAATTTTAGCTTGAAACGCAAATTAGAATTTTCACACGGTGACTTCAGCCGAGTATGTTTAGGATCAATGATAGGACAATTGAAATGAAAATGTTTGGTTAAGAGAAAGCAAAAGAAATTATCGTCCCGAAAGTGTTATAAGAACATAAATTTGAACATTTCAAATTGAAACTATTTAAATAAGAAATGAAGCGGCCATGATCGGTTAATAATCGTGTAATAAAACCTTAATAGGAATAAAAATAAAAATTTGGTTTGGGAATTTAGGATTAGATTACCAGTTGACCATCAGTAGCGTTATCGAGATTATAAACCAAGTAACCGGTGAAACATTTATTGAACCGATTCCACACCCATCAGGCACCAAGTATAGAAGAACTGATTTTTCTTCCTCTAATATTAGACCTCACCCTAAGGCTTCACCTCGGAAACAGTCTAAGAGTGTCGATGATTCAAAAACTTCTTCCATCCTAACTGTCATACCCGAAAAAATATCATTGGAAACAGAATAGGAAGTATTATTAAATAATACTTCCTATTCTTTTTCTAATATTTTAATAAAATAAAAATTCTTTAATCTTTTCTTGCCTTTTCTTATTAAATAAGCAAAGATTAAAGGGAAAAATTTATATAAGGGGGTGTGAAGTAGTAGTGTAAGAGTTGTTTGATTGTGGGGATGCCTACAGCAACTCTGATGCAGAAGACTCGATGCAATGCCTAGTTTGCAAAATGTGGGCTCGCATTAATACGAAAGGAAACAATCTATAATTAGTTTAAGTTAACAGCAATTCTGAAGAAGGCTGACTTCTATGCTGTTTTGTTACATACAATTTTATCTTCATTTTATTATAACTCTTTGATATTATTCATTGTAACTATAAGATATGGTAATAATTACCAAATGTCTTTTGAACATTAACTAATAAAAGAATGATACGAAAAAAAATATTTTTAAATACCATCGTTTTTATTGTTACAACTTGCTCCAAACCTGGGGCAAGTTGTAACATCCAACTAGATTAAAAAATATTTCTTGAGCTGAAATCAACAGAACAGTCAAATGTTTATATTAAGTGTGTGCTCAAATAATGAAAGAATACTTATGCTATAAAAAGAATAATTATAATGAAGAAATTGTAAGTATATTAAAAAATATATGCATTTTTTCAAAAATTGTGTGAACTTGCCCTTAGCATCCTTGCATAAAAATTATGAGTATCAAACTAGTGACAATGATTTCCATTTCGAAAAAAGGTAATTTAATGCTTATATTTCGACATTCATTGAAATGTATGATACATTGTAAGTATACAATTATGTTAATCGTAACATATTATATTGTGAATATTATATCGTATCAAAAGTTTCAAAGATTTATAATGAGTATCTCTAATCAATATGTGCCATTGATTGCTATCTGACTTTTAACAAAATAAATCAATTGTTAAAAAATAAACTGACTTGAAAAATGATAACAGTGAAGGAACTCTTATTGCGTTGGTACATTAATTTTAGAAGTACTCTCCGGCTTTTTTTGTTTGTTTTGTTTATGTCATACAACTAAGAAATTACAAGCCCTTAAGAAGAAGTTATTTTGCATATTTTGATTGTTCTTTGAAATACTACAAATAAATTATAATGAATTCTTATTCAGGAGCTTCACACTAAGTTTAGAAACGCACTTATACAAAATCATTTTAAACTTGAAAAGGTTATTTACTACTTTTTTTACTGTATACAATTCTATTAGTTAATGTGCACGTTAAAATAATAAAGTGAATATTTTAAATAGTCTTATAAAAGCCAAAAATATTGTAAGAACCTTTATTTCTTGGAACCACATCATAAGTAATCGATGTCACTCAATTGAATAGACATTATGCTCGTTTCCGTAACAACTGGTAACAAATAAATACACATAACATTTTATACAGAAGATGATTGTAGTGGCCCTATTGTGCCCCTACATTATTTCTCTATCAGTAACTATGCTACATTAGTAAGGAAGTTTAGTTAAGGATTCATACCGAAAGTCTTACGGTTCACCCAGAACTGGATTATCCTGTTATGGATGGGTGAGTTTTTATACATGGACCACTTTCAGGAATATCCAGATTCTCTGTACCATATGCCCACAGAAATGAAATATAAAATCTTCAGTGGGTCTATAGAAATGTTGGTAGCTTTCTCCTTATTTTTAATGGTGGAATATTTCTCGAATTGAAAGCATTTGAAAGAATTCTGAGAACTGAAAAAGATCTTCTATAAGATGTGTTTTTTTCCCTCGAAGTACCCGTAGAAAGATACGAGACCATGTCTTTACATCTCTGTGTATGAAAATTCATTCGATCGATTTTTTTCCAAACTTTTCTCGGTCTTTTAAATTTATTATGGCTTTGTTAATTTGTTACGAAAGTATTAGATGTTGATGAGATCCCTACTTCACTAAAGAATTATTCAAGAACTTTAAGGGCTTGACCATAAATCATCCATGTAATCGAATAATCATCATCTACTGGTACGGCCATTAACTTCTGAAGAATAGTTGGCAACTTCTCAAACCAGAATAAATTGCTAATTTACTTTAATACCTACTTATAGTTTTCTACGGAGGCATTATTTTTTTCCAATATTCTGAGAGTAAAAAGGTGTTGTATAATGTTATTTCACTCTATAGAGTCTAGACAGGATGTTAAACGTCTCAGAACCCAATTGAGATACACGATGAGTAACAATAAGATATAGTGTTCCAAATCTTTATACCCAGTTACTATAAAAAGCTTTAGCGATGATATGTATGGATATGGTTTTAAGAAATTTTTCACATCCAACTAGTGTATTGATCTTTGCACGTAAGGTATTATATGTTCCCATTATATAGAGACAATGGTTCCATTAAGTCAGTATGGTTCGGTTTGTTTTTATTAACAACGCACTAGAAGCAACACGAGGACTACTGGAGGCGGCCCTCGTAATTTTGAACCTCGCTCAAGTGACGGGGATGAAACCTGAGATGGCCTCCCCCCCTCACCGAGCTTCCACACAATGCCAACGGAAGAACTTTGGGCCCCGACAGATTTAACGTGCATCAACCTTAGCTACTCTGTGGGTCTTTAGTGACATCAAGGCCCACGACAGGAAGAAAACCGCCGGCCGAGAGTCCACTACCCTAACCACTAGGCTACCGCAGCCATATAATATAGACTTCACTAACTTGTTCAAAAGATTTTTGGAATTCAGCCAGATGATACCTACTATGGCGAGTTTACCTTTCTCTCTCTGATTAGGTTTTTTTTTTTTTTTTTTTTTTTTTTTTTTTTTTTTTTTTTTTCGAATGAGATAAATTATGTATGAGTTGGAAAACTCTCACCCAGTAAGATATAGAAATGTAATATTTGATATTCCTCGTCAAAATACTCCCCCCCTTCCCCCCAATAATGTCCTCAAGGTAACGGATGTAGTTTAAAATTAAAATTACAAGAGGGGTTTCAAGATTTCAGAAATTCTTAAACAGCATAATTGTGTTCTGTTATTTAATATAATCTATTAAGTCTATTTCTTCAACTCTGTATGAAGTATGGGCAATAACATTATCTTGACTTCTAATATTAGCTCCACTCCAAAATTCAATGTATCGGATGTCCGTAGAAAATTCTATTCAAGTCGTCGGAGTTATCTTGGTTATACTTTTATCGAGTTTTTACCAAAATCCATAAATTATGGTCTTATGATCTGTATAAATGGAATTTTTTTCTATTAAATATTTAAAATACTTTACAGAAAGATAAATAATTCTTTATCGTGAGTGCTATAGTTTATTTGGGTTGAATTCAACTTCTTAGAGAAAACTGTTATCGGCTTCCATCTGTTATTTTTATACTGTTGAATTACTACACCAATATAATCCGAAACATCCGTATACAGTGGCAGAGGTAAATCGGAATCCGATTAGGATAACAGTGCTACATTAGTTAATTCTTGTTTACATTTTTCAAATTTTATCTCAATCTCTTTTTGACCATTAAATCATCAGCTACAGACATTTTCTCCGAAACATTGGGGGATGTTTTTCTACCCCGTTGAGGGGGAGAGAGTTGTGTAGCTTTGGAGTAACTACGGGGTTTCGAACACTGGACCAGTAAAAAATTGACTGTTTCACTTTTTGTAGCTCCCATACTAACCAGGCTGAAAAAGACGTCTCTCTCTCTGGCTAGATAGTACGACGTTTTAACTTCTGTTGTTGTTGAAGAGAGTCGGTGCATACTCCCTTCCGGTATCATCGTCATGATACGAAGAGAAACATTGGCATTTGTAGAGAAGGTTGCTTTTTCAGCCACTACTGGAAATGATATACATCCCCTCCCAGTTGAATTTTACTTGGGACAGTTTCCATTTGAGTCATCGGCTGTCTCGAGCTGAATGGTGGGTTTCGTAGAGACGTACCTCAGAGCCAGAATATCACTAGTCTTGATTTATGTGCGGTTGTCTTAGATATACAGAGGCAAATGTCATGTGTCGGGAGCATATGTAATCAGTAGTTATAGGCTGTGCTTCCCTCTAGTGATCAAATCGGGAGTTACCACTTCGGTGACTGACGGTTTTCAACCCCGTGGAGGGGGAGAATTAATAGTTTTTGGCCTTAGTGGGCTGGCAGTGGTGTCTCGAACCCTGGACCAGTGGGTCCGAAGAAAGAAATCGACCGACATCTTTTTGTTGCGCCCACACCAACCAGGCTGAAAAAAAAAGTCTCTCTCTCTGGATAGTTGGTAAGGCTTTTTAATTAGTTGGTAAGGCGTTTGTTGTTGAAGAGAGTTGCTGAACATTAGCTGTTTGTCTTTCTTTTTTCTTACTCTAAAGATATTCAAGTAAAATCACTTGAGTATGTGCTACATCTTTTAAATAACAATGTCTGAAATTTGCCATACCGAGAAATATTCTAAGGTCATGAGCTGCTTTCGAGTAATTTATAATCAAAGATAGCTTACACTTTTTTTCAATTAAAGAGTTTGAGCGATCCATAGTTATTAGACACCTCAAAAATTCGTGTTCTTGAACTCTTAATACTTGAATCGAAATATTAATTCCAAGTCCACAAGTATTTAATCTTTCAAATAATAATTCAAGGTCATTTTTATGCTCCAGTTCATTTGTTAATGTGCAATCAGTATGTCATCTAAATAAGCAATTGCAAAATTTAATCCAAAGAAAACTTGGTTTTACAAATAAATGAAATTTGAAAGAAGAATTTTTAAGCCCAAACATCATCACATTAAATTTGCACATGACAAAGGGTGTAGTGATTGCTGTTTTACATTTATCATCTTCTGCTTTAGGTATTTGGAAATGCTCTTAAAACAAATCATTTTTTAAGGAAATAGTTTTCTTATTTAGAATTTAGAGAAAATCCTCAATTGTCAGCTTTTGGATCATAATCAGGAATAGCCGGAGCGTTAAGCCTTCCGTTGAACAAGGCCAAAAAGTCCTTTGTTCATTCATCATGGCTAGATGTAAAGGACTTGACCCGGGAGAACTGGATGGGGGGATAATTTCTTTGTTAAGCATAAATTTGAATTCTTCCTTAGCTAAATCTAATGGCCTCTCTTTTAAAAATATCGCTGGTCATTCAATTGCTATATATTACTTAGTATCCTGTAAATAATTAGTAAAATAAATTAGTTGTCATTATATCGGGATATTTACAGATAATGTTAAATATTTTACAGATTTATTCACAGCGCTAATATTTTTTAAACCCCTAAAGCAATTTCATCATTTATACGCGGCTGAGTATCAATTATTTTTTTTCTGAATCTATAATTGAATTAAAATTCTTTAGAAAATCAGCCCCTAGTATACCCTTAGTAGCATATGAAATTATTCAGGCCATTCGAAATCTCGCCTGAGTCGTATATCAATATATAAAATCTGATTCAAGTGTATCAATTTCAGGACCATTTGTGGCTTTAAATTTATAATCAGAAGCTTGTTAATGTTTAGCAATGATAGGAATTATTCTAACATCAGCTCCAATACCTAAAAGTAAATACAAATTCAATCTTCAATCTTTTACGAATAAACGAAAATAGAAACAATCCTGACATAATTCGGCCGCTGAATTTACAGCAGAGGGATAGTAATTTTTTTTATCTCTATATCTCTCATCAATCAATCTATTTACGGCAGACTGGAGTTTCCTTCTTTGTCTCTGGTTTCTTTAAACCAACTACTTGGAAGGTGACATTTTTGGAATACATTTGTATCTAAATCAAAAGTGGAAAGAAGCACAACTTTCCATTAGGGTTGTATCGCTTATGACATCGGTTACGTGAGGGTGCGAGATTATTTCCTCTTGAAATGCGGTTTACATTTAACAGATATTTTTGTTGTTCTAGATATTTGATTATCTGTACTAGTTTTATATGGGATATAAATATAATCTAGACAGGAAGATACACAGTTTTACAATTTGCTTCCACTAAAAAAATGTGTGTCCATCAAAATGCCTGTAAACTAACCATCTCCTTCTACGAGTACTGTTCATCATCGCTTACAAGTTAGCACATTTTATGTTTATCGTAGTGGTCGGCGAAAACCAATCCTAAAAGCTAAGAAACACATGTACTGAAAAGATTAATGTTTAATTGTTCTTTTCAAAAATCAAAAGGATTTCAATATGGATAGATTAGATGGTTGGGCGCTTTATTGGTATGACTTCTGGCGCTGCGTACTGTTTCAATAGCACAAATATTATATGCGTCCTATAAGATCTGCGATGTTTAGAAGATTATCAGGATGGGTTTCAGACTCATTTTCTTCTGTTTGAAAAAACTCTGTTAGGTGATAAATGGCTATATTTTTTAAGGACAACTCTTCGATCTACACTTCTACATCAACTAAAACTAATTTTGTACATAATCAAATTAACATTTTGGATTGTCCTGCTATTCGCCCGGATCTTAACCAGACTCAAAATCTTTGGGAGGGGATGGATTAGCATGAGATATGTATGCCATAGACGACAATTTTCAACCCTGTAGAAATTAAAGCAACAAATAGACAACAGTTGGTTCTCTTTAAAACCTAATTTCCTTCAAAATTTAGTTCAAAGTATGTTTGATTGGTTTTCAAATAAATTATAAGCAACGATTTCAAAATGTGAGCGATATTAGATAATTGCTTATATGTCCATAAATTTTAAGGATAATGTATTTTATGTGTTAATTTTTTCCTCAAAAAATTGTGTACTCTATACGCTGTATCAGAACCGTAATAAATTGATATTTTGAATTTATTCTGTTCCTTAACTTTTAAGTAAGCTATTATTCCGAAAAAATTATTTTCCATATATTCATGAAACGCACTATAGTTTAGTGCATTTATGAAATGCAGTATCCTGAATAAGAAACACTGACTTTCTAAGAATTCAATCTGAGAGAAATCTTGTAAATTTAAAAAAAGTATATGATATCCTGTATCATTTATTGATATTTTTTCAACTTCCTTTATCCTCTCTTTTAACTTTGATGTATAACATTCAACGTTAAATTTTTACAACAACTATTGGTTGCTGTAAGAAAAAGATAATAACGAATTGATTTTGAAAAGAGAATAAAAGTTATGGTTTGTGAAAGATTTTCTGAAGTGGATTTATATTAGAAAAGTCGTTCGATTAATTTAATTTACTAATATTATTAGTTACCTTGGCTGTAACTGTTATTGGTTTTACTTTTAAATAAGTTAGTAAAATGTAATAAGTGTAACGTAACAAAACTGCAGAATGTAATAAACATTGGTTTAACAATTTCCATTGGCTTAACAATTTCCATTTAATCACTTAATAAATATATTTCACCGAAAGTTAGAAAACGCAAGGCACTGTCAGGTCCAGTGCTATTAAACAAGTCGATAAAATGTATAGGTACAATAGTTATTTAATAATCTATCACCTTCTAAACGAGGATAGATAAAAATAGGGCAAACCTGATTCATCAGAATGATTTATTGATGATTTAAACATACCTCGTGTTATTTGAGTTCGTAGAGTCAAATAAGCTCGCAATTAGCTCTGAGCTAATTGCCAGTTAGAAATATATTGATCAGATTCCTGTTTTCGTGCACCCCAACTGAACCATCAAGTAAGTGCAATTCAAAGGCAACAAAAAGGGCTTATTCCATAAGTTCGTCTTTCTTAAAAAAAAAACTCTAGTACTTCGAGAGTAGACTCAACTCAAAATTAAAATTAAGGCAATATCAGAAAGTAGGCTTGACTCAAAATAATGAGCTCATCTTCAAATGGTTCCATTGAAAATATTAGCTTTATCCGTAAAAAATATACTTTCATATAAGAGCTTTGATAAAGGAAGTATTATAAGAAAAAATATTGTTTTAAATGGCCCCTGCTTATCGAAGATATCAAGACTATTACATATTTGAGTAATGATCTAATTATCACAAACATAATTAACAAAGCATTTAATAAATACTATGAGACTCATTTAACTTGTTCGCAATGGATCCTTTTGGAAAGGATTTCAATTAATAAACATTTATAAACCTGGGGAAAATTGCATCTCGATTAAAAGAGTTTAATGATTAAATGATGACCATCGTATATTTTCCTCTGAGCTTTGCTCCATGTGATTATGTCATGAAGGATAAAAAATTAAACTATAATTTTATATCGTACTTTTTAAACACGGTTAATGAAAGGAACTGTGCGTGAGAGATAGTAGAAAGTTTAAGGATACAGAAAAGGAAGTTATTAATCAATTTGAAATATTTCAAGTACATTTATATTATTTTATATTTTTAAATATTTTAAGTGCATTATATGTATGTAATATAACTATGTATAGATGATAAAGACTTTATTTGCAAACCGTACACTCGTTACTAAAGGACATAAAAATAGACAAATAATAGGTTAAAAATATCCTAACATATGTAAAGTACGTCTTCTGTATGAAATACTTTTCAAAAGTCAAATAGTTAGGATGTTAGCCAGCGTAACTTGGATTAAAGGTACATAATGAATTGTGTATACAAGAGTTCTCTCTAGAGCTCATAACTTAGCTAAGATAAAATTATTTTACTCTATATCTATTACAATAAAAAATACACTCTGCTGAATGGAATGTAGTACTAGATGTGAATAAATATTTCGAATAATATTTGCTATCCTCTTTTGTCTGATCATTCTGTTTTCGAAGAATTTAGCTAGATTTTGATAAAATATTCTACTGAGGAATATTTAATAAAATATTATACTTATTGTTAATTTTACAAACAAAAATATTATAGCTCTCAACGTTTTTGCATATTTGAGTGAGTCAAATGAAATGTAAGACACTGCACTTATTTTCGAAAAATATTTCCTGTTCATATTTTGATATCAAACGTGATTATTAGATTTTCATAAGAAAAAGTAGTTCTTGAATTAAATCACCTTTAAAAATAGAAAAAGGGATAATTAACCACAAGAAGCCTTGGGCCATTTAATATAAGAAACAGCAATGTGAAATGTCTAAATAAAAAACAGACTCGTTGATTTTTTATAAGGAATGGTAGCATACAAGCGTATTATTTGACCAGTACGATAGTGCTGCTTGTTTTTCGCACGTATATATAGACTAAAAAAAGACTACTACTGAATTATATTTCAGATAATTTAACTTTACTCTAAAATTTGCATCTTAAAGTTTAATAAATACATATTTATCCACATTAAATTGAACTAATCTTAATGTATGTCTCACTTTTCGGCACAGATATTGCCAATTTTGTTGGTATGTCTATTGCATTATACACACATTGCAAAAAAAAATTACGCAACACAAAATAAGAATGGGATTGTTACGAAACTTGGTGTAAAGGTAAGTCTCAGGCAGATATGAAAATTAACGGAAAATCAGAGTAATTGCGCATTGCATAATGCCCCTAGAGGGCATTGAACTTCGTTCTCCTTGGATTATAAAACAGGTCAGAAGAACTTGTTTGCGTGTATTTAATCTATTGCAGAGGGACTCTTTTTAACCAGAGATGTCATTACGTCGCCAATGGAGACAATATGAGTAGCTGTCAGAGTTCGAGAGGGAAAGAAACAAAGGGATGATGGAAACCGAGTGGTCAGCTCAGTTAGCCACCTAGGTCGTACTGACTTTTCTGTCAGAAAATGTTGGGACCAGTGGACATGAGAAACGTCTATTACACAGCGACCAGGTTCAGTACGACCTCAACAGACCAATAGTCGAGAAGACCGTCACATCATACGACACGCAAGCATAGTGTCAACTGTGCCATTGTCCACCATCCGTACACAGGCAGTACCTTCACTAAGGGCATCTTCTGTGTCAGTCCTTATCATCGCAAGGCACCTGGATGAAGGACACTTGCTATCGCGGCCCCCATTACGTGTACTGCCATTGACACCCACTCACCGCCGCCTCCGTTTGGAGTGGTGTCACGCTGGAAGAGATTGGCCTGCATCCAAATGGAATCCTGTCATTTTTAGCGACACATCCAGATTCAATTTGGGCAGTGATGACAAGCGTGTACTTGTGTGGATGCCCGTGGTGAACGTCTGACTGACGCACACCTCGTGACATTCTTCAGCCACTTGTGTTGCCACTCATGACAGGCCTCCCAGGAGCCATTTTTTAAAAGGACAATGCTCGCCCATATACAGCAAGGGTCTCACAGGTCTACCACCAATACATTTCCACCCTTCCCTAGTCTGCTCGGTCCCCCCCCTTTTGTCACTGATCTAGCATATCTGGGATCATTTAGGATGGTAAGTTGGACAGTTAACGAGTTTGGTTGAATTAACGGCACATTTACTGCCACTGTAGAACTGTATGTCGCAAAATATCAAACGTGACAAATATGCCTCAGTGTCCGACCGTATAATATCAGGTACTCGTACTAGAGGTTAGCTAACAAAGTACTAAGGCTTCCATTCTTTTGTAATATTTCCTGCAATAAATTATCATTTTGCTCTTTCATTTTTTTTTTTTTTTTCATTTTCTTACATCAACTTTGTACTTAAGTATGTAAAATTTCGCTTTATTCTGACTGCTCTGTCCTGGTGCGTAAATTTGTATGGTAATGAGTGTATAACGATACAAATATTGCAAGACTAAACCTCTCTAATGTAGGTTTTTTATGTAAAGTTTATGTTAGTTTGAGTTAGTTTTCAAAACTTAATGTCTATATTGCGAACGTCTAAGAAAGCAATTTTTCCCTTTTGTAACTTCAATCCCTTGAAATCTGACACACAGTGGGGCCGCAGTAGCCTAGTGGTCAAGGTCGTAGACTAGCGGCCAGCGGTTTTCGCTCAGTCGCGGGTTCGATCCTTGGCCGCCAAAGACCCGCCGTGTAGCCGGAGCTGATGCACGTTAAATCTGTTCGGAGCCCAAAGTCCTCCCGTTGGCGTCGTGTGGATGCTAGGAGAGGGGGATGCCAGCTCAGGTGTCGTCCTCGTCACTTGACCGTGGTTCAAAATTACGAGGTCCGTTGCCAATAGCCTTCGTGTTGCTTCTAGTGCGACGCTAATAAGAAATTAAACTAAACTGACTCACAGTAATTCATTTTTAATCCAATTAAATTGATTACTATAGCGTTCATTTTTTCCTGAAAAAATTAAATTTACAATTACCTTTTCTAGTTTCTTGAAGTATATTTGCTATGATATCTACCAGGTATCTTGTTTTGGGAATAGAAATATAAAGTTCTCATTAAATATTTATAACATTTCGTTCTTAAAACATTTTGTTTCATTGAAAACACTTTTTTTAAATTTAAATTTCCATTTGATGAACTCTTTTTATGAGTAATAATACGTTCTTAATATTAAAATAACTCATTTTATGGTTAATAACTCTTATCTCAAATGTAAGAACAGAAGCTCTTAAAATCTAATTGTGTGTGTGTTAGGAATTTTCTTAAAATAAATGTTTTTCATAAATATCATTCTGTTTTTAAGTCGATTGTTTTAATATTTAAATATTAGTTATTTATTTCAGAAACCTGTAAGCTACATGACTCAAGAAATATTTTTGTGTACTTATTTTACAAGTTTGTTTTTTATTTCCATAACTGTTAGCTATATTGTGAACTGCTTTTCAACTAGTTGAACAATATTTTAAAATATAAGAATTAAAACAGTTTTTCTAACACTACCTTCCGTTTGGAGGACATTTTTAATTTTTTATTCCTTTGAATTTTAATATTATTCTTAGTAAATTAAAAAAGGGGATATTATCATAGAGGAGTAGACAATATTATTGTAACAGTTTATTTTTACTTCTTTTAACACTTTTTTACTTTTTTTTTTTTTTTTTTGCAGTTATCAATTTTGACTCTTGTTAAGCATTTACAATGCAAATTTTCATTTTGATTATTAGTTTGCTGCATGTTGCAACTTCTCGTATACAGTTGAATTACAAGAATAGTAATGTAGAGTGAATTATAAAAAATAAAATTTGTCTATTTCATGTAATTTTAAACTATGATAAAAATTTATCTCAAAAGAACAGATCTCAGTTCCACAGGAATGTTTTGTAATCCGAGAAAAAACGTTAATTAGAAGGGGAAAAATTGAAGCAAATGTTGCGCTATTTTCGATAAAAATAAATATAGATTATCAAACATGTAAAATGCACAGGAAACGAATTTGGTGTTATATTTATATTTTGAAAGAAAGTATATAAAATATATCCATATTTGAAGCTGTTTTCTTTCAATTATTTCTCTTCTTTTTCAATTAATTTCAGAAAGAAGAGTTTTTTAAATCGTACCTCTGCATTAGAGACAAGAAAACTTATACATGTGTGTGCATGATTTGAGCATATATATATATATATATATATACATAACAAAACGACGCCCAAAGAAGGAGTAGCCCAATTGTTATGAAATTTCGCATGCAAAGACAATTGGAAGGAACATGCAAATGATTAAAATTTGAATGATTTATTTCAGAGTTACATAGTTACAAAGTAACGAGCTCAATAAAGTATTGATCCATCTCTAGTCTGAATGCAAGCTGCCACACGACGTGGCATAGAGTGATAAAATTCCGTGATGGTCTCCTGCCGTATTTCTTGTTAAATTTGCTCCAATTGTCGGGATAGATCCTCAACATTCCCTGGAAGATACAGTAGCCTTCCAAACATATCACAGGCATGCTCGATTGGAGAGAGATCTGGCTGGCCACTCTAGTCTCGCTCAACAGTGTGCAGGCGTGAGTGAGAGGTGGTGTATCGGTCGGTATGGGTGTAGATTTCACTCTGTCAGCCGTCTGTGAATGGTCATGCTGGACACTCATGTGCGGGTCGCACGGCTGATGGTTGATAATGATGAATCAGTCGCTGTGACAGCTGATCTGACAATCACTCTGTCCTTCAGATCTGCTGTGGCCCTAGGTCGACCGCTACCATCATGACGCTGAACTCTGCCATTTTCTACCTATTCTTGTCAATATTTTCTAACCGCCAAATCGCTACATTTCCCATGTCGAGCGATTCTCCAATTTGCCCAAACTGCCTTTTTCAGTCGAATGATACGACCTCTTTCAAGCTGTGACAGTTGCTCGAAAGGAGCTCGAATCCTGTGGTGAGGCATTTTTTCATTCGTTGAAAGGTATCCTAAATCGGAATGCAACAGAAAATTAGACCATCAGATTGAGAATGGCTTCTTTTATACACCTGCTGAGTGCGCAGTTCCAATGCGCTGTAGCTCCCGATATTCATTCATTGGATACCAAATTTTAATCATTTGCATTTTCGGTTCAAATGTGTTTGCATACGAAATTTCATTACAATCGGGCAACTCTTTCTTGGTGCGTCCTTTTTTTTTTTTTTTGTTATAGAGTGTGCATAATAACATTTTTTTATAAATTGAAATATATATTCTTGTTGTATATAGCAACTTTATTGAAGTTCTGTAAGTCTTAAAATTTTTTCAAAAGTGTAAAATATCAGGTCTCAAACAGGCAAATATCAGATTCTCAAACAGGCAAACTTGTAGGCGCCCATTTAGCTGGAGCAAGTGTAATCGAAACAACCCAACTCTTTAGCACTTCTAGAGGTACGGTGTCTAAAGTCATGACAGAATACACAACGCGGCAAGACAAGCTTCACAAAATAAAATAGTGATGGTTAAGAGATACTCAGTGAAAGAGACTGAAGGGTATCGAAGCTGATTGTAATGTCTAAAAAGCGAACAACTGTAGCAAAATTGACCACCGAGCTCAATCAGCATCTGGATTTTCCAGTGTCAATGATTATTGTTAGATGGCACATTTATGAACAGAAAATTTGCAGCAGAGCAAAAATTCGCTAGTCAATTGTCACAGGTTATAATGACCTACTGTCGTACGGATGGGAAGGAAGGGTAGACATTTCTTAAACAATTACTTTATTGACAGCTCAGCTATAAATCTACAGAACAATCAAACTAGAAATCTATACTATCTATCCCCCCTCATTTCGCCCTTTGCCTCCTACCCGCTAAGCTTACTCTCTCTTGAAAGCTTACTCTATATATAAACATAATAGTCTTAATTTGCATATCTCCGTTCTCTTCTTCGGAGGAAGTCCTCTGATACAAATAAGTGCTAATTCCCCAAGAGGACTATCAGTGACAAGGTCGCTGATAGACCCGTCACAAGGTGTTAATGCTAAACGTCGTCTACAGTGATGTCACCCTGACAAAACCTGGTCTATTGATTAGTGAAAGAAAGAGATAAGATGGTCTGACGAATCATCTTTCACACTTTTCCTTACAACAGGATGAGTGCACGTTTGGAGGACACCTGTACAAGCGTATGATCACGATTGTCTCCTTCCAACTGTAAGACATAGAGGTGAATCAGTCATGATATGGGCAGCCGTGTCCTGGTCTTAATCTGGACCGATTGCAACCCTAAAAGGAAGAATCACTGGGAAGAAGTATTAAGAAATTTTAGCTGATCAGGTCCATCCTATGATGCAAACGATATTTCCTGCAAGAGAGGAAATTTTCCAGGATGATAATCCACATATTCATGCAGAAGAACCTGTCCAATCATGGTTTGATGAACACGAGGATGAATTTAAACATCTACCTTTGACCTCACAGTCAACCGTCCTCAATACAATTGAACCATTATGATCTATTTTACAGCGTTCAATACGGAATCAATGTCCTTCATCTTCCAGAACTTTCACAATATCTCCATGAAGAATGGTACAATATTACTCTGAACACTATTCAGCACTAATATGAATCAATTCCTAGGAGATTCCAAGCTGTATTACATGCCAAAGGTGGTCTTACATCATACTAATAATCGATTCTTTATAAATCTATGGTGTTTCCATTATTTTGATAACCACCAGCATATATATATATATATATATATATATATATATATTATCCGCTACTCAACAGACCCACCTTCCACTAGTTAGATGATTAGATCTCGTGGTGTAAGAAGCTGACTAAAAGAAATTTTTCTTTTTTTTTTTTTTTCTTTAATTTTTCCTTCTTTAATAAACAAATTTCCTCCTAAAATGAGCATTGTTTTTTTACAACACACATACGGCAACCTCTACAATGGGGGCACGGGGTTGGTTAACGAACCAAGAGTTAAATTTAAATTAAAATTTAAAAATGCGATCTTGCAATTAGAACGAGAACACGCTAACGATTGGCTGCCTCCAAAAAATAACATGGACGCTCTCTTTCATCAATAAGTATAGACGGTACGGTGAGATTGATCACTTGCGATCACTTCTGAGTACAGATGGTGCTCAAAAAATTCAGGGCTTGTGACTACTTTGAAGTGGAGATGTGGCACTTATTAACAAAAAGTAATATATGTTATTGTGCCATCATTCAGTTGTAAGTTCGTGAAAAATCAACGCAATAACAACGAGTAATAACAGACGGTTTATATTTTGTGTTACCCAGTTGGATATACCACTACTGAAAAGAGGGGTAAGTACCTCCTCTCCTTACCTTTCAATTTATGTATGAAAATAAGCTTTATTCAATGACTGTGCAACTCGAACTATATAAAGATGATCACACTTAATGATATTCCTGTTGCGTCAAACTTTCTTAAAAGAGGAAATATTAAACAAGTTGTTAAACAGTGTATTATTTAACGATGCATTTGATCGTAATACAAAAAAAAAATTGAGAAGTTTTTCATTTCCCTCTGATTTCAATGTTGAAGATAGAAAGAAATTAATATTCGATTCTTTTTCTATAAATGATTTAGCTTGCGTGTTGAATGTGTTAGGTCTGGATACTAGCGGTAGTAAAGAACTCCTTAATAGACTTTTTCAATCTTTATGGAATCTAAATGAATTGTAAGCTTTTAACTCTAAATCTCTAAAGATTGACTTTGAAATTTCTGATGACGAAAGAGAAAAAAAACCCACTTATTTCTTTTCCCCTTCTGTAATGTCTCCGTCATTGAATCATAACAACATTTCTGCTAATACTTTCGACCCTTCCCTTTATTTTGTTTTGAAAGATCTCGGAAATTCACAGCGAAAGTTTACTGGTTATGATACATGTGATATAGAGTGTTTTATTCAAGACTGTGAGTAATCATTTCTTTTTTTTTTTTTCCTAATGAACAGCAAAAAATAATATTCGCTAAAATTTTAATTGAAGGTCAGGCAAAGAGTTTTTTATATACGCAACGTAATCTTACCTCATGACTTACGTTTAAAAACGCTTTACTGGAAGAATTCCGCCATCATCATTATTTGAATACTGTATAAATGGCATACATGATTACCCATCAAATAAAGCTATTTTATTCGGTGCTAAATCAATTTCAGAAATTAAAGAAAAACTTCGTATTTATGAAAAAATAGTCAGTGATAAAAATAAAAACCCCTTTCCAAGAACAAATTCTCAACTAAGTTGAGGACGTGGCATGAACTCAAAACATAATTTTCATATGTCTGAAATCCAAAATGATAATGCATATAATAAACAAAAAACTTGTTTTAATTGTAATATGTTTGGACATATTTCTCGTTTCTGTCCTGACAAACATAAAGTTGAAAATGTAGTGTTTATAAAAATTTTAGTCATATTTCTGCAAAGTGTACTAATAAACCTATTGCAAATCGAACTGATCAACTATAAGTCATTTACCTCCTTTGATATATAAAACTATTATTATTAATAATAATTCATTTACTGCATTAGTAGATACTGGTAGTCAGAAAAAAATTCTAACGAAGAATACATATGAAAAAATTCTTTCACTACCTTTAACTACTTTTCATGGATCTCTTACAGCTTTTGGTAATGGACACATTACACCAATCGGTAGCTGTATACAAGAACTTACAATAGATAATCAGAAATTTATCACCAACTTTTGTGTTGTCAATAATGACACTATGACGTCAGATGCTATTATTGGCATGGATACACAGGCCGAAATAAAAATCAATGCAGACGGTGTCAGATTAACAAAAATTTTGGATACTAAAACGGAAAATGCAGAACAATTTTCGATTTCTAACACTCAACGAAATATTCTTCATAATTTGGTTTCAAGCTATAAGCCAATTAAGACTGAAAGTACTGATATTCAGATGCCTATTAGTTTAAAGAATGAAACACCAATAACACATAAACCACGACGATTACTTATTGTTGAAAGAAAAATTGTAGACGACCTGGTGATGAAATGATTGGCTGAAGGTATTGTTGAGTTATGCTCTTCTGATTTTTCTAGCCAAGTAGTTGTTGTCAGGAAAAAAGACGAAAGATAAAAGAGTTTGTGTATTGATTATAGACAACTTAATAAAAACATTTTAAAAGATTACTATCCCTTACCATTAATAGATTATCTGCTTGATAACCTTCAAGATACAAATACGTTCAGTACAATTGATCTACGTAACGCTTTTTTTTTTCATTTAGGAATATAACGAAATAGCCGACGATATACATCATTTGTGACACATAATGGACAATTTAGTTTCTACGTGCTCCTTTCGGTCTTTGCACATCACCAACAGTATTTCAGGGGTATATAAACACAATATTTTAGGATTTGATTATCAAAGGTTATGTTTGAATTTACATGCATGATGTTACTATAAAATCTAAAAATACAGAAGAAGATCTCGAAAGACTTGCATCAGTATTTTCACGCTCTTCCTCTTACGGATTAGAAATAAATTTTCAAAAATGCAAATTTTTAAGAAAACAAATAGAATTTCTTGGTCATGTTATTGAAAATGGCAAATTGTACCCGTCATCGCAAAAATTCAAAGCTGTTATTAATTTCCCTGAACCGAAATGTCAAAAAGACTTACAATTTTTCTTGGTCTTGCTGAATATTTTCAGAAATTCTCCATCATTACACATCCTTTAACAGAACTTCTGAAGAAAAATCGTGAATTTAAATTTGCTGATAGAGAAATACGAGCATTCAATTGTCTTAAACAATGTTTATCTTCCCTGAACATTTACAATCAGTACGCTGATACCGAAATTCATTGTGATGCTAGTATTCATGGTTATGGATGTAATTTACTCCAAATATCGATGACAAATAATGCGCTTCACCCAATATATTTTATGAGTTAGAAAACGACTGGCGCCGAATCAAAATATAGTACCTATGAACTTGAATCTTTAGCTATTGTCCAAGCATTAAAAAAGTTTAGAGTTTACTTGTTAGGCAAACATTTCAAAATAGGAACTGTCTGCAACGCGTTTCGCAATGACACTAAAGAAAAAAGATTTGTGCACTCGGATTGCGCGATGGGCATTGCAACTACAAGATTTTGATTATAAAATAGAACATCGCTCCGGTTCCAAAAGGAATCAAGAAGACGCGTTAAGTAGATACCCAGTTATGGTCCAAACTATTAGAGAACTTTTAAAAATCAAACCTTACAAAAATTACCTTCTAAAATCTGATACACTGTATAAGTTTGTTGATGGTGAAGAACTACTCGTTGTTCCTAAAAATATGCAGAACGACATTACACGCAGCGCTCACAAGCGTGGACAGTATGCTTCTAAAAGAACAGAAGAAGCACTCAAGCATCAATTCTATATCCCTAAAGTTAAAGGAAAGATAGACTGTTCCATGTATTTTGGTTAATCGCAAATGTGGCAAACATGATGGTCTACTACATCCTATCAAAACAGAAGCCATTCCTCTACACACATATCATGTTGACCAATTAGGCCCATTCCCTACCACAAACAAGAATTATAAACATATTTTTGCCGCCATTGACTCCATCACAAAATTCGTATGGCTTTATCCAACAAAGTCAACAGATGCTGCAGAAGTTATTGCAAAATTAGAAAATCAAAAATTCATATTTGGCAATCCATCGCGAATTATTTCTGATCGTGGTACTGCATTCACTTCTAAACAATTTCAATATTATTGCAGTACTGAAAAAATTGATCATTTACCAATTACCACCGGATTA
Organism: Nephila pilipes; assembly: GCA_019974015.1. NCBI lineage: Eukaryota > Metazoa > Arthropoda > Arachnida > Araneae > Nephilidae > Nephila > Nephila pilipes. The sequence continues at coordinate 523,374 of BMAW01038940.1, forward strand.
CCTAGAGCAAATGGACAAGTAGAGTATTTAAATTCTACAATAAAAAATTCAAGCTGATTTCATCAACAACCATGACGAGTTAAGGAAACAAGCTAAATAACAAATCTTGAAGGTTCAAGATGAAAATGAAAGAAATTAAAACCTCCAGCGAAAACCAGCAACTACTTTCAAGCTTCATGATCTTGTTGCCATCAAACTTACTCAATTGGAACCAGGTCTCAAACTTAAACACAAATACTTTTTTGAAGGATCAGCGAAGCCTAGTACTTGTGCTGAATATCTCAAGCATTAGACTAATGACGCTATTACCAGATGAACCAATGACATTTTCGTCCAACTTTAAAAAGACATTATTATTTTTCTTTTCTTATAATTTTTTTTGATTTTATAGAGTGAATTTCATTTTTTTTTTTTTAATTTTTTTTTTTTTTTTGTTTTTCTTGTATATTAATTTTTTCCTTTTAATTTTTCAGATATTGTGAAGTAGCTTAAATTTTTTGAGTTTTCCTAATTGTTATTATTCAACCATATATTAATCACTTTTAAGTGAGTATGTTCTTAATTTTCAATTGTGTTATTATTTTCAAAAATATATGCATATATATTATTGTTTTAATTATACCTTTACTGAATCACCTGAGATCAGGTGATATTGTCTCATGGCCGATTGTGGAAATTGTCCCGCTGCGCTACAGCAGCGCAACCTTCAACACAGATTAGAAGTTTAGATCTCTAGGTGTAAGCACGCAGAAATGCATGTCCATCTTTTTCTTTAATTTTTCATCCGTTAATAAGCAAACTTCCTCCTAAAATGAGCGTGGTTTCTTACAACATACCTACGCCAATTTCCACACACACACACACATACACACACACACACACATACACACACACACACATATATATATATGTGTGTGTGCTTATGTATGTGTATAATAAGAAGCCTTATAGCTAAAAGTTATGCATTTTTATTTATAGCACTAAGAAATTCAAAGCATAGGTCAAATATTAAAGAATTTTATTTTAATAATGTAAATCTTAAAATTACAGGTAGTAGACAAAAGCGAAAACAAGTATCAGTATTACTAGAGAATTTCTATTTAGTTCTGAGGGAAAAAAATAAAAGAGGTAACTTTTCAACCTAGAATTTCCTAAATCTGTTTTTTAATTAGAAAAATACTAGAAAAATGTTATTTTCCACGTTCTAGGATGGTCCAAACATATTAGTTAAAAAGTGCAATTAACTGCTTAATTACCATTCTTCCTTCACGAATAACTAAATTTTATTCCATTCGTTGTAAGTCTTTGTATTATGTTTATCATGATAAATATTTTAATAGAAGTTACTAACAAATAGGTTGAGAAATATTCTTTAGTATTGAAATCTCTCGTATTTATTTCAAATACTTTTTTCACAATATTATTTCAAAATTAAGCCAACAAACGAATAATAATAAATTTTCTATAGTTTCAGAATTTTATTTCGTAAATGTTTCATACTCTAAGTCTTCAACCAAATTATGTTTTCACGTGTACATAATTTTATATAAGTACATGCTAACTCAATGGAAAGTGCAGTTGACCATAAATTATAAATAGTTTCAACTATCATGCAAATTGTCTCGAAGAAAGTTTAGTTCAAAAATCAATGATGTAGCTCAAATAATTCAACATTAACTGCGCCATAAAGAAAAATATTACTTATTTACTATTGATTTATTTCACTCCATAAAAGCTTTTAGTCTCAGAAAATGTCGAATACTCGTTCTGACATCTAACGCTAAAGAATTTCGTCTAAGTCAGTTGCGCTAACCTTTAGATGACGTACTCGATATATCTGACATTTTTATTAAGAATAAATCAACAGATTGACTACGGTTATATATTGGTATATTAGATATATTTCATGGCATTTGTATAGCGGATGGGAGAGGTGCATTTCCCTTGAGATATCGTTAACATCCCTCTATCGCTGGCATTTTAATAAACACACACACACACACACATATATATATATATATATGTGTGTGTGTGTGTGTGTGTACTTGAGGGTGGGTGTTTATATTTAAGTCTTTTTTTATTTCTAGGATTATTATTGTTTTTTAAAGAAAAATTCGTAAAAATTTCACTCTTGGAAATACGCAAACTGAAAAAATGATGGCAAGTTTTCCCATAAGAAATAACTTATTAAAACAATGTATCAATTAATAACGAAGAAAAACTGTAGCAAAACAATAACTACTTCTCATTTTAACAATTTACAATCATTCTTATTTCAGCCTCACATTCATAATCACTTCAGTTTTGGAAATTTCTCCTTTTCATATAGCCACATTGTGGCATTTAATTGGATTAACTTCTATACATCAGATTTGACATTATGGTCATGGAGTTACATTAACTTGTATTACCGCCTTTCTGCACAAACAAATGTCATTAGATCTCTGCCAATGTTTTTAAAAAGGAAGAGGATACTAGAGGTATTTCTCAGCGTCTCCTAACGACAACAAGAATGGATTTTAAAATGCTAGTGAAATGAATAGTTTCATATACGAGTCCTATGTATACTTCCTTTAGTTTCATAAAAAACAGTTGATAGATCTGCATAAATCAATTATTATAAAATTTTCAGAGCAATATAGCCATTATTTTTAACTATAACATCCAGTTTATTTTTAACTTTATTTGGTGAAAACTAACTCCATCTACGATTAGATCTATTTAGGTATAATACGAATCATTACTAGTAACACGAAATTTACAAATATAACATATGTAAGAATATATGAATTCATTTCAAGAAATACTTAAAAAATATCTAAAAAAAGAACTTATACTCTACAGTGATTCAAGATTGAAGGTTATCACATATCTAGGAATAAAACCTTTTCATAACCTTAACATCTTTTTTTAAGTTTTTACTGAAACAATATTCTTCCAATATTTCTTATACCAACCTTCTGTTACTTATTGAAGGTATTATCAAAATACGTCATCTAACTTTTACTGAATACTCAATTGAGATCTTCGTCATAAAAGTAAAACCAAGCCCTGTAAGGGACATATATTGAGAGCATCAAAAATAGAACAATTATCTCACAATGCGGTTGAAAAAAAATCACGTGACAAGAAATCTTTCATTTTTATACTTAAAATAAATTCAATTACAGTGACATTATTAATGATTAAGCTGAAAGATTCATAATATTAGAAAAATAATCGAAATAATTTTTTTGACTAGCATCAAATGGGAGATGAAATTTCAAAATTTTTTTCTAGTTTTTAAAATGTTTTTATAGGTTAACAATAATTAAGGACTGTGATTTAAAACACTTTGTGGATAGATCTGGAAGTCATAATGAAAAAGGACAAAAACAATCAATCTGCATTTAGAAAATTTTGCATCACTAATAAAAATAAAATGTGATACTTGGCTTAAATATATGAACTAAAAACCATTAAATAGTCAAGTTTAAAAGTTGAATTCATATTTTACATCTTTAATCTATAATGGTGTAGTACGATAAAAAAAATAACTTATTTAAAAATAAATAATTCGGTAAAATCTAACTAATTAATAATTAGGCTAAAAGAGATCATTTCTAATTTTAAATTTAGACCGTCTTCAAATTTGATCATTAATACTGAATAAATCCAAAAATATTTTTCTATATGGGCAAGGTATCGGTTTTTATACTTAGTGAATATTTTCAATAGCAACTTTTGCTAACTAAATAGTAGACTACCAGTTTTTATAGCCGAGTTTCCAGAAAAGTATTCTGGGAGTTGCTCTATGTTTATAGAGGCATCACTCTTACTTTCATTGTAACTGTCATTTCAAGTGATCAGTTATAGTGAGGGGTTTCAACAAGACAACTTCAAAACATAAAGAAATTTAGAGTAAGTAATACAAATTTGGAAATGAAATGTAAAGGGAAACCCTTTTTTTTTTTTTATCGTTGAATGATTTTCACTTAAAAATGCCTTAACTAAAGTCTAAATGAACTCGTTATTTAACTAAAAAAAAAAAAAGAATTGTTTTGTAATATTACTGTTTCAAATACCTGAGAAATTTCTATAATTAAATCGTCAGAAGTGTATATTGTACGCAGGACATCGAAATGTGACACTCTTCTTTCGAGAATAATGATCCCTATTAATAATTAAAATTATAATATGAGTGAATTTAAAATATCTTTGAAAGGATTTTAAGCTATAATGTCATGTATCACTCCCGTCACCGCTGCAAGTTTATTCTACTAAAAATTATAGCATTCATAATTCGAAATTCAGTATTTTCCGGACATTCGAAAAATGTAGCTAAACGAATGGTTTTTATATTTTACCTTGCTTTTGAATAAAATGAATTGTTAAAAAGCATGTTTACTTAAATAAACTTTGTAAATAACATAAAGTTGTAATAATTTCCTCATGACAGAATATTTTCTGCTCAAAAAAGCGTTCATCTGAGTATCAGATCCTTTACTGAAGAAGTAAGATAATCCATTTAAAGTATTTTCTCACATGTATCAGGATTACTTTAATGGTCGAATCATATGAGTTAGAAATATCATATGATTCAGAGTTAGAAATATCATATGATTCAGAGTTAGAAATATCATAT
>BMAW01038940.1:528007-545214 GCA_019974015.1 Nephila pilipes
ATTCAGAGTTAGAAATATCATATGATTCAGAGTTAGAAATATCATATATATTTAATGGTCGAATCATATGAGTTAGAAATATCATATGATTCAGGCATTTAAAAACTGCTTATACATGCGATGAAAATACATTATTTGGATTATCTTACTTCATTAGCAATGGATCTGAATTCAATGACAAAGTAAAAAAATTAATGCTTTGTTATTAACTATGTAACTTTTAATTCGATTCCCCAATAAAACAATAAACATCGTGAGGATTACATATTCTATTTCCCCAAGAGGACTAAATGTGTAAAAAGTGAATGAAATATTTATCACAGCAAGATCCCAAAAATATTTTTGTGTGCATTAAAATCTCGATATTTTATTAGTATCTTTAAATTGAAATGATAATAGTACTCAACAATTAGCATATCAAATAAAGTGAAATTTAGGGTATTGTCAAAATATAAAGGTGTCTTAATATTAAAACTAAATTGGGAGAAAAAAGATCACTCATAAGCCCATTAGTCACTAAAAATTAATAAATAATTTTCTAAATATTTTCAAATGCACTCAACTTCAAGTAATACTTAATTCAAGTTTTCTTAACTTGTTAATAATTGGGAGATTTTCTCCTCTCTGTCTAAATGGAGTAAATATTGCATTTCAGTAATTTCTTTGATTGGAATAGTTGATGCATTTCTAAACAATACTGCCTCGCAACATGATCAAAATATTTAAGTAGACCTATCATGCAAAAAATTACATTTTCTTCGCTTCCAACCTAAAGGATCTTATACATGACTCTCGAAAAACAATGTCAAACAACGTAAACTAAATTCTTGAACTTGTGAGAATAAGAAAGCAATATAAATTGGTCGCAAATAAGAAAACCATTGCTAAGCGCCCTTGAAGTCGGGTAGGGTGAGAACTTGCTAAAATTCAATTTAATCAGATAGAAAACTATTTAAGATCGTCCAAAAGATTTTGGCATCGGTTCAGCAGATTCTTCTTCTCTGAAAAGTGATACTGCCCTTTATCAAAAAAATAGAAATTGAAATTAAATTCTTTTGCATTCACTAACATACTGAGAAGGGGGTTAAGGTCGAAAGAAGATAAAAGTAAAAATCTTGTTTTTTCCTTTACACCTATTTCCTAAGCAATAATATGAATCTACATCTGCTCCTGCCTGCTTACCACAAGACTGAATCATTTACTGTGTTCATCTGTTGGAAAATAGTTTCCTTAACTATTCTAAACTTATTTTTTTGTTCATACACAGCCAAAGTATTTTTCAAGCAGATGATTATTTTTTTGGCTGTCATTCAAACATGTAAAGATTAGTTTAGTTACAAAAATCTTGATTTAGAGAAATGCTATCATGATATAAAATGTAACTAATACCATAACTATGAATTAAATAGTTCGGTAATCGGATTAATTCAAACCAAGCAAAAGCTTCTAGTTCACAGGAGCTGTCGTGTAATAATATTAAAATATTACCCAAATACGATAAATCAATAAACAATGCTCCTTTATTAGAATTTATGAATCTATGTGTTTTATAAGCATCTTAATGAAAAATTTTAATATTATTCAGAACTATAAAACATTCTAAAAACGCTCACCAATAAGATCAGTTTAGTAAGAGATGGATAAAGAAATTTAAAATTTACAATTTTATAGTGAGTTAAAAATTCTCTCAACTCTAAATAAAAGAATGAGTTTTACGGTTGCTTTAAATTCAGGATTGTCGATGTTATTATAAATAAAAGAGCTATAGAGTTGATTCCATTATTACTTCATGCGTTTTGTTCTTTGAGCAAAAGAAAACAACTCAACCTTCATCGTGTTACCATGCAATCCCTTCGAATGATGCATACTTCAATGTAGCGGGCCAATCAACCTCTTAATTCTAAGTATCATAATTCTAAGTATTTGTAAAATACAAATCTTACCTTCTTGGTCGCTGAGTTTGTCCACCGACATCTTGGTTGCAGAATACTGTTTTAGTTTGGGTTCGCTACTTGTAGTGGCGTTGCTGTCCCTTCGGCTAATCATCGCCGCTGTCCGGCGTTCCACCCGCAATCACACGTTACAAGTTCCTCATAATTCGAAGGGACTAATTGATTGTCAGGATCAAACAGAAAATGCTGCATCAATCCAAAAGTGGGATGAGAACAAGGGTGTTAACTTGGGCTTGTCAAAGCGAAATAAAGGCGAACTAAGTCCTCGAAGTTATTGCACTTAACATGGAAGTTTCGATTGTCGATGAGCAAGAAATTGAGCAGAAGAAGGCCATCTAAAATAAAATCGACATATGTGAGATGTAAAAATTATATATATATGTGTGTGTGTGTGTGTGTGCTATATTTTTAATATGATTCTATAAGGCAGATGGTACCAGAGTTAGTATTTCACTCCCCAAATACCCCCAACCGGCTTTATGGATCATTAAAATCTAACTAAATTTAACGTGCGCTAAAAATTATTTCAAACAATAGATTTTGAAGGATTCCATACTTAAACATGCGACTCACCAAAAGCAGAATGTTGTATTGAAGTATAATGAACTAGTTGTCAATTTTTAACCTTTATAAGGCGTGTAAATAAAAGTTAAAATTTAATGATGTTCGTGAGCATAGAAAAGAGTCCAGAATTCGTAAGAAACTTAGTCACATAAGCCATCTTTTTTGGGATCCGAAATTAAATTTAGACAGAAGTACATCTCTCTTTCTTTCTCTTTTTTTACTATAAATCTCATAAGCTATTCTCATGACAGATATTAATCTTTCATTAATCAATAACATTTCACTGCCTTTTTTGCTGTAACTCACACTAATTCGAATTGAGTGGCCCCTTTAACGATCATTTTGACGCAGATAATAGCCAATATTTTATTTTCTTTGTTATTTTTGTTCGTATTACTAGCAAAGGAGAAAGGATTCGCATTGCTGAACAACTAATAGTAAGATCAATAAAAAGGAACTATCGATGGGTACTGAAAGGATGCAAGAATTTTTCGAGTTAATGTTTTTAATCATTTATAGGTTTGTATATAGCTGTCATACATATTGTATAACTTATTATCTCTGAATCAATTTCCAAAAATGCACTTCGATCCGTTATAAAACTAAATACAAATATCATTAAGAATATAATTGCAAATCTCTGTATAAGATGTAAGAATCAGAATTGGAAGGAAAATATCATACTCCGATAAACTTCAATTTGTTTTCATTTTTCAAAAGAGCAGTAAATAAAAAATAAAATTGGCATACAATTAGAACAATATCATATAAATTCATTTTTCGAAAGTCTTTTTAATTGTATCAAATAGATTTTATTATGCTTGATTTTTTTATTCATTTATGTCAAAGTAGAATTACACATTGACGACAATAAAATGGTTTTTTTTAACTAATTTTGGAAATTCAGGACCATTGTTGAATTAGTAGTGAATTTAATGAGAGTATTGAAGGCCATTTGGATTTAATGTCTCCCATTATTTCTCACGATAATATTTGATTAATACGAAGAAAGTATTTCATTAGATTCAGGTTGAAATTGATATTTCTACACCATTCATACATAATATTCGTGGGAATAACGTATGTGTACTGTATTTGCAATACTATAAAATCTTGCAACTACTTATTTTTATTTCTTTCATTTGTGAGATACGTACTTGTTCAAATATCTAACGAGCTTAACTTTTTCTGAAAGAAAATTTATAGAAAAAAATGTTTTATTGTTCACTTGAACACGATGAACAAGTTGATATTGATTATAATTCATACATTTTATCAAAAAAATTATGTATATGTAATCTTAAAGACGTGAGGCTTTACAAATATAAAAACGAGCATAATTTAATTCCTTCGAATAAATAATTTTGCTAGGAGAAAATTTTAAAATTAATTAAATTAATTAATTTTCTTACTTTCGGTTCACTGATTTTTTTAAAAAAATATAGGCACATTGATACAGTGAGGATCATTCATATCTGAACGACTTATATTTCTACTATGCAGTATTATTAAGCCTCTAATTCTCTAATCAATGCACTTAGTTTGAAAAAAAACAGTTAGTGACCATAATTTCTAAATTTTTTTTTAATTAGTGATGTCTTATAGTGTATCATAATAAAGAATATTTATGAATCGTTTCTTTTCATTGCAGACAAAAAAAATTGTTCGAAAGATTTCCAGTATTTCATTTTATCAAGAGAAAGGATAAGAAAAAATTTATCAATTTTTTGTTACATTGGCTTAATTTAATTTTAAAATATTAAATTTCAGTATTTAATACATTTTGAGATTTTTTTATAAAATACATTTTTTATAAGAAGTTATTCATACGAGAGTATAGATAAAAAGCTACTATGCTTAAACAAAATCTATTAGTTAATTACTTACTGAACAACTGTGTTTCCTGTTTATATATATATATATATATATATATATATATATATATATATATATATATATATTCAAGAGTACAATGTAATAAATAATAAATTCAAGCTTAATAGATAGAAAGATGTATTGAAATAATGGTATACATTTTAATCCATATGATGTGAACGATAATTTTATAATCTGAGGGTACAGCAGGCTGACTAAATATGAACAATCTCATATAAATTCGACTGAAAAATATTAAAAATATAGCTTTTATTTAATTAATTTCTTTTTTATTCATAAATGTCTATAAGCTTTCAAATTTATCATAATTAATGCCGTATATTTAAATGTTTGGTAATAAATAAATACGCTATATTACATGGAGTAAATGGTTATTCTTCGATTTTAAGTTTGGATGTATGATATGATGTTTGATGTATGATATGATGGATGCATGATATGTTTGAAAAGTGATAAGTAAACTTTAGGAAAATGGTAATATATACACACACTCATTTTAATGTTTGTTGCATACATGCGGTGTTAATACATAGTCATGAAAGGAGATTTGAAATATATAAGTATAAAAAAATTTCCTCAGTATTATAAGATGGAAAGAAGTTTATAATTAAAAGAATCTGGCATCGTAGCTTCCACAATATTTCTTATCATTGAAATCTGTATGATCTGTTCAGCTACGACAGCTGTTCAGCTGTGCAAGGAATAAAACATTTCATGAATGGCAATTTTTGTGCTTCTTGCAGTAGAAACAGAAATTGATAATACGAAATTTACCTTACAGTGTTTGTGACGTTCTAAAAGGGTTGTTTCTCGTTTAATACTTTAGATGTTTTCCACAATGTTAAAGAAAATCCATAAATAGGGGAATAACTTATTGAAATTTGTTACTCAGATAAGCTACATAATTAACTCTCTGATTATTTTTATAGAAAAGAATACACATAAAATTAGTAAAGTATAAAGGAACATTAAGCTAAGTTCCCTTTAAAAATATGAGTGTTTGTACATAAAACAGATTTAAGTAAAGTTTAAAAAAATATTTAAGAATCTTTTTCTCTCTCTCAAAAGATTTTGCACTTTTTATTAACTAATATTGCAGATGTCGTCAGCTCAGCACGCCCAGTTCAAGTTTCAAATTAAATGGAATGCACTTAAAAAAACTTTGATTAATTTAAATGAAGCAAACATTTAAACATTGTTTTAAAGTACAATGCCAATAAATTCAAAGAAATTGGGCTTTCTTTTATCTAAATAATATTTACATAATACTAGATTTGCATATCTATTTCACAATTCTGATACAGCCTAAGTCAAAGAATTCAAGAATCCAAGAAACCTTTCTTTACACCTACACTGTTCGAGATTGAAGCAAAGATGAGTATTCAAAATTTTAAGAATTCATTTTATTGTTTGTGGTTTGTAATACTATATCCTTCGGAAGATGAGCATAAAAACAGATCCTTTCTAATTCAACAGGATTTCATACATTTTCAGTGGTCTGTGCTCCACAGAATTTAAAAGATAACAACTTGAATCATATTCTCGATTACTCAAAATATTATTTCCTTGTTTGTGTTTCTTTATTATTGAAAAAATTCACCCCATATCTAAAGCTCCTACTCATTTAAGGTTTATGGAATTCTTATTCTTTAAAGAACATTTTTAGCCGTGTTTTGGTCAAAAGATTACTTGAGTTTATAGTAGAAGTTTTGAATGAAGAAAGTAGGAATTTAAGAGATTCGATTGTTTTATTTGTTATGACAGATCAAAGCAGAAAATTTTTCAAAATGTGCGATATAAGTTTTAGTCTGTGTAAGTTTTACATTTATAAGTTTTGTTTTTTTATATATATAAGTTCAGTTTATATATATAAGTTTTATATATATAAGTCGATATAAGTTTTGCTGTCGGATGTGACATATTTTTCCGACAAGGAGAAAAAAACAAAAGTTTACAGAAAAAAATTGTAAAATGTTGCAGTGTACTTAAAGATAAATACAATATAAAGTATTTAAACCAAAAAAAAAAACATATAGATATTATATATAATTACAGAACGGTTATAATAATTACAGAACTTGTGAAATATAATTAGAAATTGTTCGTTTCATAAGGAGTTTTTATTTAATGAGTATAATTATCTACGATCTAAGGCGCTGTCGTTCCTTTTCGCTCTATATAAATATTTTTATCTCTAATTTATTTCTTATAATAATAATCATATTAGTAGCACAATTTTTGTGGTAATAATTCTGACGGAACTTGTGGAGACCCAACTGATCAAAAGTATTGGTCTGGTTATTTCGATCACATGAATAAAGTAAATAAATAAGCATAAATAAAAAATAATGGAATAAGAGTAGATAATAAGCATTGTTTTTGAAAACATCCATAGATGGCATCTAAATCTAACTATTTTTGGAATTGTAGAATCAATCTCTCGTTCAACGTAAACTATGAGGCGCATTAAATCATGTCACTTACCTAGTATCCAATAAATAGTCAAATAGCTTCTTCCATAAAAAATGAAACATTTTTTTCTTTTGTTGTTCTTTGTAAACAATGCATTTTACAACTTTTAAGGATGCTACGTCATGCATTTTGTGGAGCGTTGATTCTTTGGGGCCATTCCATGTGCAGGGGAGACTGTCTTCTGGATGTGTGGGCAAATGTGTTGACTTCGGTTGTCTAGGAGACGGAGGGGAGGATGAGTCGATTTGCAACGGAATGTTAGGATAATCAGGATCGTCGCCTAAAGGAACCAAAGGGCTCCGGTGGAAAGTAAACGATCATTGGCCAATGAAACGAAAGCGCCAAACAGGCGCATTGTACAAAGGTTTCGAAAGAAGGATGCACTCTGAGGAAAAGGATTCAATGGGAGAGAGCGCTAGAATAAACCCACGTTTCACTTGCCTCTTCAATATTCCTTATTATTACCTAGTTTTTTGCGCGAAAGAAGTATAGTAATAGGAAAGTACACCATAATAGCAAATTTCCTTTTTTTTATATTCCAAATAAAATCTTTAGGAGAGCCCTTTTATATTAGTTCAATTATATTGTACAATGAAAAAAAACGCCTTAAAAGCGTAAATAATATGTATTTTTGTTCTTTTAATCTGGTATTGGGCGACAGATGATGAATTTCACATTACTTTCCATAAAAAAATAATTGATTTTACTTTTCATTTATTTGGTGCCTTAAGAGTACCAGGGCATGTGAGGAATTGTGGAATACAATATCTAAGACTCTGTTTTTTGTGAAACATATCTTTCCAAATTATTAGAAGAGCTTAGATTTTTTTTTTGTCCTTAATAATGATATTTTAATCTTTTTTTCTATAGAACTATAAAAATATTTTTTTTCTGTAAATTTTTTTTACCCTCTTGGTTGAATTTTGACATGATTTTTGAAATTTATTTGCATTTAGGTACCGTTTTAAAAAAAATTATTACGCAATAGGGTTCCAAATTTCTTATACTTCTATGAAGGATACTTATGCATATAGGAAACCAAAAATATTTTTTCTCTCGGTAATTCATAAGTTTTAAAAAATAATTTTTCATAAGGGAAAAAAGAAAATTTCCAACACTACAAAGTTCTACAATATTTTCAAAGAACACAAACCATAATATCATTTAAAAAATTGGTTCACTATATTTTGTGTATTATTTTCTATAAGAGGAGTAAAACATTTTGGATATTTAGGGAATATTGTTTTAAAAAAATTGTACCTAAATGCAAATGTATCTGAAAAATTATGTCCATATTCATCTCCCAGAGAATGAAAAAATTTTGACTAAATAAACTACATTTATAGTTCAATAAAATGATTAAATATCATGGTTTGACTCGGAAAAATCCTAAGCTATACGGAACATTGTTAAAACCTAAATGTCACTGAAAGATGGAGTCTTAAATTCGGTATTTCATTTTCCCTCGCATTTTCTGATACCCTTGAATTTACATTTTGAGTGAAATGACGTGTTGAGCATTCAGTATATCATATTACTGCAACTTGTTAATGCGACAAAAATCCGTCGCGTATTATTTAGAGAAAAAAATGTAATGTTATGTGAATCACATCAATAGCACTTTAATTAATGTTATTTAAGCCTTCTTAAACCTAAACTGGGCAATTTAATTTAAGACACAAAATGTACTCGCATTGTAAAAATAAATAGTATCCGAATTCTTTAGAAAATCATTTGAAACTGTTCAATTTGTGGTGTATTATCACACATTGCGGTATACCATAAAAAATTTTTAATCAATTACATTGAAGAAATTCTACCGAATATATATTTAATGCAATTAAAGGAATAAAAACACGTTTTAATCTGTACTGAATTTTCTTCGAAATATTAAACCACCTTTTTATAACTGTTCTCATTCCGCCCATTTCAATATTGACCAATGAGGTCATTTTTTGACTATGAATGATATCGATATTATTTTATTTTATTGAAAAGAGGTTTCCATCAAATGTATTTGAAATGAAACGCTTACAACTATTATATAATGACGTAAATAAAACTTTGAAGAGAAAAAAAAAATGTTTTCGCCACTTTGAGGGGGCGCTACATAAGTAGCAGCCTGTTGACCTTGGGAGCAACGGCAATTCAAATTCCTACTTCATGGGTCCGAAAAATAACGACATATTCACCACGCTGCACAGTTCCGTCCCTCTAAAGGGTAAATTATGATATCTTATGAAGCTAGTCAGTTGATTGTAAAACCACAGGAGCCGTAGCATTTTTTTCAAATAGTTTAGCGATGGATTCACTGAATGACCCCAAAGTTCTGTTCAACTCAACAACCAAACTAGTATTCAGATAAGACCATATAAAAATAATTTTTGTGAGGATTGTTTCAGAATATGTTAACATACAGCTTAAAATATTATAACAAAAACTTAGGGTTTATTAAAAGTTTTAATAAAATTTCAAAGTTTTATATGTATATAAAGGTTCAGATAATGAAAAAAAAATAAAAGTCTTATGAAGGATTACATCTTTTACTCCATTCACCTCATAACAGTGTAGAACATTGATGCCGTAAACAAAATCTTGTTAAAACTTATTTCTAAAGAAATAAAAATAGACTTTGTCATTCTACTTTAAACTATCTACTGTTACGTTATTAATGCATTGTTTTCTCTTTGAGCTTAGGTTGGTGTTCTGAATTTGTTCGATTTACGTCATGCATTTGAACAAATATATATTATAGTACTAAAAAAGTCAAGCTTCTTTAGCTACGCTTGAATCTACGTTTAAAATATTTTTTGTGATTTCATCCCATACCTCTAAAGATGTAATCCTGCCTTCCCGTGCTACATTAATCAGAAATAATTGCTTTCACCAAAGCTCTTCATAATAATACTTCAGTCAACAGTTGATAAAACATCATTAAGTATCCACAACACATTAAACAATAAGCATTTTTATCTCACACAGAATTTTTTTACTGCAAAGTATGGTCAGTATATTAATTTTAAATTACTAAATGCATTATTATTTTCTTTTTTTACTTTTTAAATAGCTTTCAGTAATCTAAGAGATAACATATCATCATTTAATGCGAAAAATGTTCTCAGTTCAATACGGTGAGGTAGTTCATCCTTCATTAAAAAGTCAGGGTTTGGTTCGGATTGAACTAATGTTGCTTAAGAAGGCAATAGGTAATAGGTTCTGAGGCAATTGTTTCTCAGTTTCTGTCAAAAGACGATTCCTTCTCTCATCTATCACGTCATACCAAGATAAAAGTTCATTCAGTTTCAACATTCCTCACTCGACGCTGTAAGCGAATCGCTTCGATTCGAATATAGTTGTTCTTGAAATTCGTGATTGCGTAACTACAATGACCGAAAAAGAGCGATCAATGTATACAGTATAAAGTGCAATAATTTCTTATTATGTGTGTGTAAAGTATTTTATGTTTACTAATCCTATGCTAAGAATTGAAAAACTGATAGTTTTTAAAATTAATAAGTTTTATCAGTTTATAAATAGTAAATATCCTTCGAAGCTAAAATACTATATATGTAAATAGACATTAAATGAGATTATTTTGAGAAACAAACTTGTTAGAGACAGAAGAAAAGGTCAAATATACATGACAGGTAGCTTCATGTACTTAATTACTATATAATAAATACCATCTCAGACTAAATGTTCTCCATATTTCAGAAGAAATTTTTAAATTTTAGTGAATTGTTTAAAAGTACCTTTACTAAAAAAATTCAACTGAATTATATTGTTTTCCCTTCCCATCTGAAAGAAAGCCTAGGGGCTTCACGGGACTCATGAAGCGGTTATCGATTGCGGAATTCATGAATGGTGTAAGTAAAGTACATGTACTTTACAACTATGTCGTAAAATTGCCATGCAAAGAAATGACTGCGAAAACTGCTATTTTCTTTATTTTTTTTACTATTTGAACATCTTCCTACAAGATCTGCGAATTGCCAGATAGCAAATCAGTCTTAAGAATAGTGTTAAGAAAGCAAAAAAAAAAAAAAAAAGAAAGAAAGAAAAAAATGTTTACTACCCCACGCTTTAAATGCGCGTGCGCATTTTCAAATGCTTCGACGCTGAAGCTGATTTTGAACTGAAAGGGTGAAATCGGTAAAATGATCGAATTATGTTCAGTTAACTTGATGCAGAAACAAATTTCTTGAATCCCTGACAGAAGCTTGCTAACTATGAAATTGAAAATAGAAAAAGCTTCTGTCATTTAAACAGCTGTAGAGAAATTGCTACCATGTGCAAGCTTCAATTAAAAATAAATATTATTCAGCTCTTCATTTCCAGGATATAATTTTGAAAAATAAGTTTACATTATCTGAAAAAATGTGTTCATTAAGCTAACATTCTGAATCATTCGAGAATCATCGTTATAATCTTCATATACAAGGGATTCGTTGGTTTTATTAGCGTCGCACTAGAAGCAACACGAGGGCTATTTATGTACAAAGGAGGGAAAACACGAGTTCCATAAGAGTCAAACATTTTTGTTTCCATTATTTACTTATTTATTTGAATAGTTATTTTCTCATCTGTGATAATCTTTGTTCAATGACTTCTATGAAAATATTTTATCACAATAAATAATCAACATTGAAGTTGGTGCGTGCAGATATATAAATCAATATATCGAAAAATATTTTAAATAAGATGAAATATGTTGTTCCGTTCTAAATTATGAGTATTGAGTTTGGCCATAATTAGTCTTTTACGTACCCTGTAGGAATGAAGAGGAACTGTCTTACAAAAATGCTGTACTTAGTATTTTAACCCAACTTCACTTTAAAAACCAAAGCAAACTTTTCTTTGTCAGCGCTCTTTCTTTTAAGGAAATATGTAAATCAAATTTAAGTTTCGGTTTTAATGTAACTTCTTTAGTATTTTTCGATGTTCTTTAACCTATATGCTTCAAGAATGCTTTAATTAAAATTATTTATATCAGCTTTAAGACGAATTTTTTCATAATTTTATTTAAAGATTATTTCATCACTGAATTGCACCTCATAATGACAAAACTTTCTGCAGAATTATTTGCGAAAAGAATGAAAAGGATTATAGACATTTTTCATTACATTGAATACAAACTGTGCTCTACAAATCTTCTAATCAACCATTTGAATGAGCTTGTCGTAATTAAGGTACTAAAATGCTAAAAGATAAATCTTCGTAATTTCAAATAAAACAGTTTAATATATTTCAATGGGATCAGCACTGACCTACTACAGTAATTTTGAATGTTCGATGATAATTCTTCCTATTTTATTTGCTTAATTTAATCTTAACAAACATTACATTTTAATAGTTGTTGCAAAAAACAAATTTATGTGATTATGAATAATATTTTAGGCACTCGGTTTTTTAAAGTTCATAAAAACAAAGCTGTATTTAATATGATATTAGAATTCGAAATTAAATGTGTTATCATATTATGAAAGTATTTTCTTAATGAAATAAGCATCGGTTCAAAATGTTTACTATATCAGTTTTAACTGCATTCAGAAAGGCCAATTTAATAATGCATTTCCAGCTAATGAGTTAGTATAAGTTTACATAAATAGTATTTTCATTAAAAAAATTCATTTTTTAAAAGAACTTACTTTGAAGAGATTTTAAATTATACGGACAAAGAGATTCAAATAATGGACGAGATATATTGAAATTATTCCGAAAATTACTCTCTCGATTGATTATTATAACAAATTACAAATTACTATAAATTCACTCTTTTATTCTGTAAGGAACAAAGTAAAGTAAATGCATTTCACATAATACGCTACTTTCTAAAATTTTCTTTTTAAAAAGAGTCTCAAGTTATGAAAGATTTTGCGTGATTAAACACTAGTTTCATTTCATTCTTTGTTTCATTTCTGATTTTAAGAGGGAAAATATCTAAGTGCAGGAAATAAGAGTGCATTTATAAGCGCCTTCAAAACTATATTTATATCTTGGAAATTAAACATAAATTGCATAAAAATGTTTTCTTGTACTCTTAGTGGGGAAGTTCAAAGTTCTCTTTCTGTGTCAATCCAATCAATGAAGATATGAAGTAAAGGTTATTTAGCGGTCTTTATACAAAGTCAGCTCTTAGAAAGCTTCTCTGAGCAGAACTGGATTTCTTTTGCAATTTATGAATTGGTCTCATATGTGTTTATAATCAGTTTTTCTATTACACTTCCAACAAATCTTCCAGAATCCTAACGTCATTTTGCGTATCATTAGATATGCTTGATATAGTATTTTATTTATATAAAAAAAGAGTATTATCATAAATTTCTGAACATTAATTATTGCATTTTACACTGCCCTATTTATCAACAGTTAAGACATTCATACATATTTGAAAAAGTCCTGTCATTTAAAAAAAATGTTTAAGAATTCAAAATGTATAGAATTTGCAACAGCTCAGTGAAAAAGTACTTTCAAAGCACTATCGTGTATTATATGCAAAGTCACTTGGTGCTCGGAACCGTTTAATGGAATGCAATAAAAGTTCTGCAAATTTGTTTTTGAGGAAAGACTCACCTGACTGCTTTTATATGAATGTCCGTTTTCTTCTGTGGTCGGTTAGCTCACAACTAAAGGACACTTGAGTCGAATCTGGTCACTGAATGGAGTCTCAGACCAAGCAGACAGGAGGATGATATCTTCCACGGGTAGATGGCATCCTCGACCGCCTCAGTCTCTGGCACAGGGTCGGAGGTCTTCGGGGAGCGTCACTGATTTGGGGATCATCCCTCTCCGATTGTCAGGGCACCTTCCCCGACTCGCGCATGAGCACTGAAAGGCTATCGACGGCGCTGCATCTTCGGCCCGCATCTCACCCTTTCCGGATAGACCCTCCGGATCCGTGACGTCACACAGGATGCCTGCCTCGGATCATTCATTCTTAATTCATAAGCGGCCGTACGTCGATCGACCACTGGGCCCTCTGACTGACCTTTCCCGTACCCTTCAATTAAAAGGAGCGAACATGTATTTTGTTACAAACACCCTATTAAAGAATCACAATATATAACTTTAACTTTTTTTTTTAATAAAATGCGTTAGAAAAGAGAGAAAAAATCAACAATAATGTATTTTTTATTTTGATATTTTTCTTACACTTTCATCAAAAGGACCGAAATTACCATTTGAACTATGAATGTTCAAATTCATTGGTATTAAGTATATGCATGCATATTATTATAATTTATGTATAGGAATTATATGAGTAAATATTGCCCACGACCTTATGTCATTCCCAGGAATCACTCTTTGGAAAAATGCTGGTACCCTCAGTTCACAAACAAATAGAGTAAAAAATAAAAATAATTAATCCAATAATATTTTAAGATGGGTAATGCAGTTTGTTCACAATAGCTGTAATTATCTAATATGCATATTAGAGAAAAATACATGAGTGCTAATACAAGCAAATAATCTCCGATAATCATATTTAGAAGTACTCATAAAAAGATATACGCAGAGCAAAATGTTTCTTAATATTCAAAAACTTAGCACTTAGATCTATGTAAAAATACTAACCAAAGGACTACGGCTATAAAAGAAACCTGCCAACTACATACATAAAACTTTTTTAAGTGAATATTTGCCAAATAATTGAATTTAACAATTGAGATTGGGAAAAACATATTGACGGCAAAGGGAACTATGACAATTAAAGAATACTTTCTTGAGTAGTTCTTACGACAAATTCTTTTTTTATTTCAGAATTTTTTCTTTGAGGGAAATCAACATCATTCAACTGTCAGACAGTTTCATACAAAAGGTGAGAAATTTAGTTTATTGTTGTACATCAGTATGTTTTTTTTTTTTTTTACTTTAAAATCTTAATTCATCCAAAAGGAATTTCCACTCGGGAAAAAAAATGTATATGAAAATACGTTACGGCTGAATTATGAAAGCAAAATTAGATACAAAAAGATTATAGAGATATATATATATATATATATATATATATATATATATATATATATATATATAGATATATATATATATATATATATATATATATATAAGTGACGAAATGTTTCTTAAGGAACATATTAACATAAGCGAATTTTAAGCAACATATATGTAGCACACACTAGTATTTTATATCAAAAATTATCCAAAACATTTTCTGAATTGCGATTCAAAATGGACTAAGAACATGAAAGAATCTAAATCAAAGAAATGAAAAGATTTTTTGAAAATAAGTATCAACTAAGAAGATAAAGAAAAAAAAAGGACATAATGTTATTGAAATTTACTATCGCACGTTTTAGATTATGATGCGGGTATGTATGAATGCATTTCTCTCGCGCTGCGCGTTCTCGCTCTCGCTCTCTCTCTGTATATATATATATATATATATATATATGTATGTATATATATATATATATATATATATATATATTTATATATATATATGTATATATATATATATATATATATATATATGTGTGTGTGTGTGTGTGTATCAGATAAAGCAATGAATTTATCATTAAAAAACATAAAAGTAAGAGAACAATTAAAATCCAAAATCAACAAACACACACACACATATATATATATATGTGTGTGTGTGTGTGTGTATAAGATAAAGCGATGAAATTATTATGAAAACACATAAAAATAAGAGAACAATCAAAAAAAGAAAACATTTATAGAGCTATGTAAAAGAGATGAATAAAAATTGAATCAAATTTGAAACTAAATGAATAATTTGAAGACCCAACAAAATAAAACATGCACATTCAGACTGAGGACTGAATTTGGTTTAACATGATCTACGATATCAACCTCTCCCAATGCATCTTATTGGGTAAAATTTGATTTTTTCAAAATCAATTTGCAATAAAAGAAAAGAAACAAGGAAAAAAATTTAAGGAAGATATCTCAATTACTAATTTTTTCAAAAATAACTTCCAATCAACTTTTCCTAATAAAACGATTCACCTAAAAATTTTGTACTAAAATTTTTCAAACAAAACCATCTATTTAAATTTCATAAAAAATTTCCAATTAAAATATCCAAAAAAGCCATTCAATTAAAATCTATCCAATTAAAAATTATCAATTAAATATTTTAAAGTTTTTCAAAACATTAAAAATATAATTAAATATTTTTTTAGTTAAGATTAAAACTTAAAACAACAACATATCCAATCATGTTTTCAAGAAAATCAATTCAAATCTACACGAATATAAAAATTTAGATCTTGTGACATGTGATCAAGAATTACAGAGAAATAGGTTCAAGGAACCTTAAATGAATATGTCTAATATTATGTCTGTTGCCAGATAAATCTGAAATAGTTAAGTACAAAAGTCTCAAAATATGGAATATCGATAAAAATCATAATGATTACAATCATGATCGAAAATCATATCAATGTAACACTTATCAGAAAGCAAAATTATTTTGGCATTGAATAGAATATGTCTCTGTAAATGTATATTACGTAGAAAAGTTTGAAGAGATTCTCACAACTAGACCATACTAGCTGTCTTTGTAAACCCAATGCCTGTGTCGTAGAGTTGTTTTGAATTTGAAAGTTCAAAACTCCATGAAAGTCCTGAAAAGGTAATAGCCCTTATGTATAAGATTATCTTTTATATGTCACTAATCAAAGATAGTAGAATCAACTCTCACCCAGGATGTAAATAAAAAATTCAATAAATCAATTTAGTGAAATAAAGATTCGTGAGAAAACTCTTATAATATAAAAATATTTTAGATAGCAATTACAATTTACGTAAACATTTCAATATTCTCCAAGAGTCCTCCTAAGAACTCTCAGGAAATCTGAAGAACATCAAAATAGACCATCATACAAATTATTGGGAATATATCTTTTAATAATCTAATGGATAATCGCATTCTACATTCTCTTATAAATTTCCTAATATTATTGAATCTATCTTTATCGTAAGTAACTAGCAGTTTATTACGATGCAAAAAATTTATCATAATGTTCTATATGGATAAATGAATATTTCTTTAATAGATAAGGCACAATTCTAAACCCGAATACTCTTTTATCAAATAAATTACTTAAATGATGTGATTCTTAGCTGTAGTTCTTATCTAAATATTCAGACTTATTTGATGAATTTGTTTGTACAAAATCAAATAATTTGGATAAAATCAATGTTCATAAATCTTTTACATTTACTAAAAAATATTAGGTCATCTATATATAAAACATAAAAGAGTTGTTTAAAATGTTTGATCATAAAATGTAAGTACAGATTACAGCAATACCGTAACTGAACGAAGTACAACAA
>BMAW01038946.1:0-74309 GCA_019974015.1 Nephila pilipes
TTTTTTTTTTTTTTTTTCTAAATGCATTGAAACTGTATCGATATGTGATCGCTTTCCATTTACGATTGCCGTCACGCTTATCACTATTAGAATTAACCCACAACCATGGCAAAGCAAACAAGTTGAAATGCTTTGAAGCCGAAATGAATTGAAACTCTTCTGCTGCCTCTATATAAGATAGCTCGTCAAAGCATAGAAAAGGAATAACGGCCAAGGGAGTTACTCGGTTCTATCTTCCATTTCCAATTTTTCTTCATTTATATTGTTTTTACTAGCTGTCAGGTCATCAGCTTATGTTTCTCTTGATTTAAACATCTTTTAAATGTTCTTAAGAATGTCAATGAAACACTATTCTCATTAGAATGTCTAGTTTCTGATCTACTTGTGGTACACTTTAACACCTTCTGATTTGGAGTTCCATTGAGTGACTCCCATAATACGCATGATTTGTAAAAAAAATAGCAAATTCAATGTATTTCACCAATTACTTCACTTATCCGATTTTCGCTTAAAAGTTGCCAGTAATTTGAAGTATTATTGAATCTTTAATAATATCTAAGTGAATTGAAAATTTCAAACGAAAGAAACACATGACAATAAGTTATGAGAAATTAATGACTGAATCTGAGCTATAGTTTTGATGTTGTAAAATATTATATGATTCAATATATAAATAATCATGTTCTATATAAATATAAACTAAACTCATTTAAAAATGTTTTCTTTATGAATATTTACAGAAATGTTTAGTTTTCATTTCCGTAACATTTCATTTCAAGTAAGTCTTCTTTTCATTGTATCTAAGTCATATTTACATAAATTAAAATTTCATTTTATATTCTACTCAGTTACACAATAAAAACTTTTAGCTGACATTCTTTTCTTCTAAAAAGAATAAAACTTATAAATTCAGATGTAAAAATATTTAAACAGTGAAAAGCATACTTTATAAATACATTGACTTACATATTACAAAACGTATGATGTACTATGACTATAAAATTACTTTATTTTCATGTGTTGTCGAATGTAAGAACATCATTTGAGAAAATAACCAAGCGGAATTCAAATATATTATTATTATTATTATTACTATTTAGAAATTAAGAATACATTATTTGAAGAAAAATTAATATCAAATTTGGTGAAGCTAAGTTTGTTAAATAAAAGGGAAATTTAATATTATGAAAAAAAGTCAATCGAAATAGTCAGTAAAAATATTAGAATAACAGAAAATGGGGAATAATAATGTAATTATTTTATCTGTGTCTTACAGTCAAATATTACAAGTTCGAACAATGAAATTGCAGACAATGGTTTTATCAAAACGCATAAAGGAAACAAAAATGTTGGAGAAGACATTTATTTTTGAAAAAGATTGAAATTTGTCATAGTAAAATATTTATTCACATGAAATATATTTTCTGAATTCTTCAAACTCATAAGATCGGGCAAAGATATCTCGCTTTTGTAAACAATATTTAATATTTACGTTGGATGTTTCCAACAAAAATATGCACGTTTTCTTAATTTCCTTTGGGGATGCGAAGTTCAATAACTTCAAATCATAGATATTTTATATACAATAAAAAAGGAAAACTTTAATATTATATTTAATTTTTTGTGTGTTTTGTGCATCTAGAGATGAAATGAATTTTATTAGAATTATAAATGAAAAACTACATATTGTTGAATTTCATTTCAAATTGCAACTAGTATTGCAGGAAAAGCCATAATTTCTTTATTTCTTATTGCTGTAGTAGATCTGATTTACGGAATTACTATTCAGTCTACTCCGGTTTTCAGGGTCACGTAATCTGTTATATCTAACAATAAGCAAAATAGAAACATATTATATGGTAAATAATTTTTAGCAATTCTACTCATCCGTTTAATTTTCTCTCTTTCAAAACGTTCAATTCTAAATGTTTTACAAGTTAGAATTAGGGAAAGATTGTTGTTTTACAACAATCTTTTTCAATCTTTAGCAATAAATTTAATTTAATTTATAAAATTTTAAGCAAAATATAAAACTTATCTCAGAAATGCTATTTTGGGATTGTAATTATCTATCCAAATTTCCAACTTTGGTTTTTCTATCTGCATTATTTAATTAACTATTTTCTTTAGAAATAATAAGTTCTCTTATTAATGATCAAAAACATTTAATAAAAGGAAATAAATCGCAGTCATAGCAAATAACTTTATTTATATTGTAAAAAGAAATCAATAGTAAAATAAATATCAGAGCTGGAAAACGGTATCTTAAAAATAAGTTAAGAAATATACATATAATATAATGCTTGTAAAAAATAATGAATTATACAGTAACGTTGGCATAAAAGTAATTATACTCAGCAGTTATCTCATATTTAAGTAAGATTTACTCATTACATAAGTACATAAACTTATATATTTAATTGAGTAATTTAATAATAATTATAATAAAATCGCACCTTGGATGGCTAAAGCTGTTCTTTGAATAACTGTGTATGGAACTTTTTTGTTATAAGTTTTCTTATTTATTCTTCTAATGAAAAGTGGAAACATTCACATAGGATAGAACACATCAATGTATCTTATATTTGTATGCATAACCTTATAAAGTAATTTTAAAAAATGGAAAATGATCATTAGCTTGTTTATATTAACTTGTATTCAGTAAAAAATTAAGATAATTTTCTAAAACAAAAATAATTATACAAATTTATCTTTCAAAATCCTAAATGCGCGAAAGAGTTAAAAGCAGTGTATATATATTATATGCCTGTTTGTCTCTATGTATGTGTGTATGCAATTTTGAACGTTTTAATTAATTATTAAAACTAACAAAGCTACAATTACCTCAAAATTAAATTAAGTATGCAGAAATATCAAATAAGAAAAACAAAATATAAAATTAAAAATATATTATCTAAAGTTTCAAATATACAAAGCGTTAATATGTAAAAAACACTTCTTTAAATTTGTGACAAATATAATGAGGAATTCGTATTAAACATAAAAATAATTTTTAAAAAAATTAAAAAATGGAACCAGATATTTAAAAAGTTGTAAGTTAAAAGTATCCAAATTCATATTAAGATCTACAATGCATATCTCAAGAGAAAAGAATTAAAAAAGTAGTTGTAATTAAAGATAAATTAATTCTAAATACTGTCTCCGACTTAGGAATGAGGAATAGCGTATAAACATATTTCTTAAGAAAGAGAGAAACGACATATTAAATTGGTAAATGATTAAACAGTATATATATATAATTTTTTTTACATCCGAGTATGCATAAAATACTGAATAACTATTTTATTTTTTATTGAATAAGATAACTATGTTTTTAAGGAATTCTTTAATATAGTGGAACGCAGAAATTTACAAATAGAGATTTTTTTAAAGTTTTTAATATTTAAATAATTCAATTAAATCAACAAATTTGTTTCTTCACAACAAAACTATTTTAAATTTAAAATTTTTCTCAATTATTCATACGTTAAATTATGAAATGCTTGTAATATGCTGTCAGTTATTAAAACATTAAAAATGTATGCCCTCTCCCTAAAGTAATTTTTTAAGAAAATGACGAACAGAAGAAATAATTCAATAAAACGAAAGCTTGAATTTTTATCTAATACCAAGTTCAGTATTTTAATCACTGCTATTCTCAAATCGGCTGAAAAAATATTTCTCGTAACCAAAAAAGCACAACTCATAATAAAAAGACATCAATGTTTTATCGTGGATTCGTTAATTAAATTGATTAATAAATTAGGAAACCACTCTTGGTGCCTTTTCCCTCGAGGAATATTCATTGGTTGGGAGGTTTATTTCTGCTTATGAGGTTAGAATTATTGGAAATCTTAATATTGATATTTTTTAAGTTGTTTTCGAGGTTCTGTAACGGTGTTTGTCTGTTATTGGAAAACTATTAGTTATTTTCAACGAACACATTATTCTCGGATTCAATAAGCATCGGGAAACTTTACATCCTGAAGGGCGAAACAAAACAAATTAACTCATTTATTAAATGTTGAATTGACTGTTATTTGAGCTTTTTATTAATGAAAGTATTTATTTATTTGTTACTTACTAATAAAATCAAAGCGTATTCATAATAGTTATGCATATTCTAATAATTTAGCAATAGTATAATATATAATTTGTGTATAGTTTCTTGAACAATTGGTATTGTAGTAATTAATTTTAATAACAGCGGAAAACAATTGGATTTGAAATTAAATACTACATGGAAATAATGGAAAGTTGAAAGTGTATATTCGACATCAAATATATGTGGTATAAAATATATGACAATTTTTGAACAGAACATTCTGTGAAGGAACAAAATATTATTCACCAGTAAAAATATATTCCTTACTAGGCAAGACATAATCTTTAACGTATAGGAATGTCATACATTTATTTAGAATTCTTGAATTTATTCTCAATCGATACGTAATAATGCAATATAGCACTGCTGTTATTTTATATTTGATTTGATTACGTTTTTTTTTTCCTTTATTTTACACCAATGAAAGTATAAAAAGAATTTTTGATAAATATTAAATATGTTCTACTTATGAAGAAGAATTTCTTAAAATGTACATTAGTAATGAAAGCCAAAGAGGAAAAAGCCTTTTTTCTAGATACTTGACGACCTTTAGAATTAAATTAATAACAATAAAAAAACTCGAACACATATTTTTTACAAACTACTTCATTTATTTTAATCATAAATGATTTAAGTGAATATATTTCGCTCCTAAATATACAAATTATAATTCATTACCAGTTTGTAAATTTCATTATACTTTAAATTTCGTCTTCTACAGAATAATTGTTATTATAATAATTATGTACCCTTTTAGTGGATTCTGAAAAATGTACTGAAAAAAGTAGCAGGTTTTCAACCGATATAGAATGTTTGTCTCTTTTTTCACGTAATTACTCGTATATCATTATCGATTAGTGTTGCAAGACAGAACTCGAAGTACGGAATTGCAATTTTACATCAATATTTCTTTTCAAATTATGGTTACAAAAATCGTTGTTATAAAATAACAAACAATTTTAATAACAAATAAACTTAAAAACATGGTTAACAAGTTTGTTATAAAATAAACATGTGTTGATAGCACTTTTGTTATAACATAACAAACACGATTAAGTGAAGAGGAGATCATCCTCACTTAATCGTTTTACAAAATTAAGGGATCTGTTTGCACTAGTCCTAGTGTTGCTCTAATACTACTATTTTAAAATCAAACTGAAGCAAAGAAATTGAAGTTAAATTATTTTAATTTACAAAAGTTCAAATTATATAATGCGAATGCACTGGATAAAGACAAGCACCGAAACTTTGACCTTCCAATCAGAAGGCTTCTACCCTACAAATAAAATAACTGTCACCCTATTGTTACAAAAACTTTTTTTTCTGAATTATATTTAAGTGAAATGTGCAACAATATTGAAAAATTTTAAATACAAAATATTAGAGGATAACTGTCATATTTAGCTACATTTTTCTCGAACTGTAATTACATATATTACAAAAGTATGAGCCTATTTTTTCATTTCATACTTAAAGATAATATATTTTCCTTAAGTTCTATCTCCTGTAAAATTTTTCAAAAACTTTACCAGATTAGTAAAGTAATAATAAGAATATTATTAAAAATGTTTAAAAAAAATAATGTAAAAATAAGAGTCGTTTTCGCGTAATAATGTTTAAAATCTTCTCATACATTAAACTTTAAACATATACTGCGATTTAGGTCCATTCATTAGCATCGCTATCAATATAATAGTCTTATTTGCAATTAAATTCTCTAATACCAGTGAAGCAATGCTAATAATGATTTAGTAACGTTAGAAACTTAGTTAATTAAACTTACTATTACGTGATTTGGTTTCATATAGCTACTTCAGTTCGTAATATCACTTCTAGTTAGCTAAATTGTTTTAAATTCCAAATGCTGAAGATACAATTAACATGTGATGAGAGGAAAATGCACTATGATTCATTTTACGACTAACTATACGTATTGAAATTGATTGAGCATATGATTCATTATTTTCTGTCTAATAATTGTAAACATTAGCATACATTTTCAAGAAGTATTTACATATCTATAACAATGTTCAATTAATGATATTTGCAGCTTCGATAACGAATTCCAGAAAATTGGCAGCAAAATTGAATTTCCGATTAGATATAATTATTGTTAGGGATACTAAGGTAAGCCGTATATTAAACATACATTTTTTTATCATGTTTATGTTCATTTATTAAATCGCCAGGCCCAAAAAACAAAACGAGCCAGTTTCAAACCGAAAGCCAGCACAAAAAGTGAAACAGCTCCTCTAAAAGTTTTTCCAACATTTTTTTGAGTTTCACATGTTTTTGAATACCTCCAATGTCGTCGCAACCGACGTGACAGTTGCAATTTATAACTGTGTACTTTCGAAGAAGTTTGAAGCAGTATATCAGTCCAAAAAGCGTTACAATACGATTTGGAATGCTCTTTTCCAGAGTAATGCAAAATGCCCTCAAAACTAATGTATCAAGAAAATTAAGAGGAAGTCTTCACAGAAAACACTGCAACGTTCTTTCTGTGGTTATGCAGAAATTTCAATTTATTGCCTTCCTGGCAGAGATAAATTATATTAATGGAATTTTCATAAAAATGAAAATGTGACAATATACCTGGATGTAAGGCTGAATAGTTCGGGGTGACATTGGCAACAATGCTTGCAAATGTCACTAAGTTGCCACATGTGGCCACAAAATGAGTTGCCTTAAATCAGCGTATCATAAACTGTGAGTTCTGACGCCAAATGGAATTGAGAAAGGGAAATTTCGGGAACAGGAAAATTTAATATAGATACATGAATTCAAAGAAACGTTAGTCCCAATCTCTGTTCATTATTTTAATTTAATATAATACAATTTCTGTGCAATGGAATTATAAAATCGTAGTACTGGCTATGCTGTGATGTAAATCATATTTATATTTTGTAAATCATATTACAATTCCTTTAACCACATTACTATAACGCTGTTGACTTACAATTCAGCATATTTCGGTAAAAAATGATTTTAATAAAAATTAAAGGAATTAGACTTTAAACTAATTTATATAAGAATTCTTAAAATTGTATTAGAAATTAAGCCACATATTATTCATAGATGGGACGGAAAGAGTTGGTTCGAAATTTTTGAACATAGTAATGGGGTCGCAAGACTAAAAAATTCAGAAAGCCTACCTTATATTAAATGAGGAAGAATTAGTATTTTGAAAAACTTTACTTTAAAAAAAACTTTAAAATTACAAAATGAGTTTCGTTCTTGTATGTCTGTTTTATTCGACATGTACAAGCGTCTAAACAAACAACAATCATCGCGAAATCAGACCACTGACTATATTGTATAACAAAAATTGAACAAACAAAGAAATCAGCACTTATATCTACGACTAATGATTTCAAAATGTGCACTTTGAAATGTTCGTATATGTGATATTTAATGTAAGCGTAAATAAAGCATTTAAAAATGTTTTCTTAGATAAATTAGCTTTCTCCTGGTTTGGTAAACCAATTTCTAACTGCGTTGTGAGGTTTAGAATTACATTTTCTGAGAGGAAATTTTTATACTGTTTGTATTTTCCGCATATTTTTTTAATGTCATAGGTACAGTTTTTTTTTCAATAATATTTATGAAATTTCAGAATGCGTTTACAGCGTATTCCCTACTACTCGCTCAAAGTACTGATTTGAATGTATACAGAAGTGTGGTGAGTAGGTTTAAAGGAGAGAATTAAAGTGGGCAGGTGGTGGGAGGAATCAACAATAACTGCAAAAGGTCGGAGAGTTTCAATTACAAGATTAGTTATATGTTTGCGATGAGATTGATGTTACGTAAGTTCCAGACACTGACCCACCTTTATAAAAAATTAGACAAGAACTCATTTTGGATTATCTTTCTTCGGAGGGTTTTTCTCTAATATTGTCCATCGTTTCTTGATTTTTATTATTCTTAAATGAAGAAATGAATTGTTAAATATTTAACTTTTTGACCCTTTAGACATTTTAAGAGTACTAGGGGATGCGAGAATAGTATAATATTGAATTTGAAACTTCTTGATTCTTGTGACATATTTGTTGTAAAATTATTAATAGAGGTTATAATATGTTTGTGTGCCAAATAAATATATTTATAGATCTATGAAAATAATTTAAAATCAATTTTCCCCCCTCTTAATTCAACATATACATGATAAGGGGAGCCCTTACATTTTGGTAAGATTTAAAAAAAACATGTTCCTTAAACACACAAAATATTTTACTCTTCACATATAATACAATTCACAAGAAAATAGTGAAAAAAATTTTAGAAAAAAAATTCTGTAATTTAGAAAAAAAAATTTCTTTATTCAAAAAAAATTCATTTCTTAAAATTTAAGTATTACTTAGAGGGAAAAAATTATTTTCGTTCACTATACTCATTGGTATCATTTATGGAAGCTTAAAAATATTGCAGCCGTATAATGTTATAGTATTTTTAAATAGGGTACCTAATAAAAATATGTCTCAAATATTATATCCATATTTTATTAAGAGAGAAAAATACCTTTTTGACAAAAAATTACTTTAATAGTTCTATAGAATGATTAAATTATTTTTAATAGTTTCACAAAAAATCTAAGTTTTACTAATAATTTCAAAAATATATCACAAAATCAGAGTCTTTAGCTCTGTATTTTATCAATCCTTACATGCCATGATGCTCTATATTAGAGACTAAGCTTAATAATTTGTGATAGATGACGTAAATAAGAGAAAGAAGCTAAACCAGGCATCACAATATTAAAGGATGTAAAGAAAAATATCTTTCTATAATTTGGGGATTGAAGTAGTTCAGAAAGCAACATTTTTAAGTATATTTCGCTGATACTTGATCTGCCAGTGTTTTATAAGAGTAAAAAATGTACATTGAAGCTTTTATGCTCCGTAATAATTATATTTTTCCTATGACAAAACAGTCAAGTTTTCTGTATTAGTGTTTCATGCTTAGACGTAGATGCATATATATATATATATATATATGGATTAATAACAACACACTCTAGAGATTGTTCGTTAGATATTAAAATTACGGCCATACTTATTGCCTAGTCTGATGTCTTTAAAAACAAACCATATTGGTAGATTAAAATCAATATTATTAATCTTCTGAAAATATAAATTAACTTATATCAGACATTTGTACATTGTTTCTTATACCAATATAAGGTATTAGGTCAGAATAGAGTTCAAATTAGTTAATTTTATTTCAAAAGAGTATTGGAAATATTAAAAGTAATTTAACTGATCATATTTAAATTCCATGATTTCATTTAACATATATATATATATATATATATATATATATATATATATATATAGTTATATATATTGTACTTTGATTTGTGTGTGTGTTTATCTTTTCCATCAGTCTTAAGAAAACTTTAAACATTCCAAATTCATGCACAAAATGACTATTATGGTGTAAAATATATCAGTCTCAAACCAAACCAAATTTTAGAGATTCATTGATGCAAGAAACTGGTATGGAGTACATTCTTTAAGCCTGTGTAATACTTGATATAAAAATGAAAGAAATGTAGCGGTTTTTTTTTATTTTATACGCTAATAGTGCAGCAAATGAATCATATTTTTTGTATAAAAATTGATATATTTTTTTAATTGTAGCCACTAAGCAAAATGGGGTTAAAGGGGCTCATTGGTCTTAGAGAAAACAAAATAAGGCCTTTATTTTACATAAGGAGGCTTTAAAAGGAAAAAACTAAATTTCTTTAAAGTCAATTAAAAAAGAAAAGGAATGTGACGTTTTTATTTTCTCATCTATTAAATTAAAACATACATATTTAGTTTTCACATCACTTTTTTCTTTTTTTTTTATGATGTTGAGAAATTAGAAAAAAGTATTTAAAAGTAGAATATACGAGCTGACAGAAATGATATTTTAGGTTCCATCTTATAATCAAGGTAAGGACATTCAACTGTTTCTTCTAAATTTAGGAATACATCTAAATGAGACTACCTAATTGATTTAACACTACCAATGACCAAACAAAAACAATATAATTCAATATAATCTAATCATCACAAACAACTCTGCACAACAACAATTTTTTTTTCCTCACAAACAGCAACTACCCATTGAAACATTCTGTCTCAGTCACATCCAAACAGCAATAACCTCACAAGAGAAAGAAGTTGGTAGGAAGGGAGGGGGAAGATCAGAAGCAAGAAGAAAAAACATTTTTTTCTCTCCTCCTCCCTACTGCACAATGGAATTATCACTTCCACGGGATCGTGAAATGTTTGATGTGTCTCCGGGGCCCCACTTCCTATGGGCCCCTGGGGGCCCCCAATGACGGCAGAGGAGCACACTTCGAAAAGTAGATATCATTCTCTCGTCTTGGCAGTGGTAGACCTTTAGTCAGGAGCATGCGTGCGACAACACTCTTTTATTGAAGGCGAAAAATAATTGCATTAGGGCCCTGGGCCCGCCTCATTTGTCTCCTCTGCTATCTGTTAAGTGTCCGATCATCCTCCAGAAGTAGTTGCCCCTGGTAATGCGTTTTGTAGCTAGAGAGATAATTTGAAGGGTAAGGGAAGGTGACTGTTTTGGATTCTTGCATCATATCCTAAAATAAAACACCATAAGCGTTTGACTGCCAATTCAGAACAAGAATTTTAGCTGTGATGCAGTTAAAAATAATTCTTTAAAAAAGGGTGTGCGCATTTGAATTATTCAATTTTGGTACCTTGAGACCTTATATATTATACACGCCACATTAAATAGCCTTTTTTCTTTCTTAAGAAAACACGTCTTACTTTTTTTACTATCATAATTATTAATCTGACAACTAAATTTGTGTTTTTGACATATTCTGGTCACCTCAAAATACCAACATATGTTTATAAACGAAATTAAGGGGTTTAGAATTATATTGTTACGTAGTTGATCGTCTTTAAAAGACAAAAAAGATGGTTGTAATGAATTAGCACGATCTTTCTAAGTGAATCCAAATCTATTCTAAGACTTTCATGGAAATACACTACATTTCGGTCTTATAAGAGGTAATTAACACACACACACACATATATATATATATAAGATAGCTCTAACTCAGATTTAGTGCAAAATCACAGACCGTAATAATTTAAATCGAATAAGCTACATGCACAGTAACTGATACAAAGAATTGCTCATATATATATTCCCAATAAATTCTTCTAGTAACTTCTTTTTCCCAGAGTCTTTCCGTTTCATCCAGAATTATATATACCTATCCAGTATTGCTTTTAGATAATTATCATATTGTCTGAAAGACTATTTTTCCAGTAATCATAACCCTTCTGCGAAGAAGACAACAAATTTCCCGAGTACGAATATCCTTATAAAAGATATAAGGACAGTGTCACTTATTTTATTAAATAAAATACGTTATTTCAAATCTCAAAAATAAAAAAAAATAAAAAAACTAGAGAAAATCTAACTGAAACCTGATTTTTTTTCATTCAATTAATCCTTAGTCAAAATTTTCAGCTTGCGAGGTAGAGTAACAATTTAGCACTTCTTTGATTAACGTAGGTCATTTTATTTTGATGAAATTTTTATTATTTTGTATTTGTATTTTTACTCTTTATATTTTTATTCTTATTTTTAAAATCAATAGTCATTCTAATGAAAAAAATGAAAAGGCATGTTAAGTGAAACAATAAAATATTTTAGCTCCACATTCATAATTTAATCTCCATAAAAATGTTAAAAGGGATATTGAAGATGACCAAGAAGGTCGTTCAAAAGATGATCAGTTTCGCATTCAAAACATTGTGTCGAAGTTTGGAGAAGATGGTACCAGCTCAGGTGTCGTTCAAAATTACGAAAGGGTCCCCAACACCCTTTTAAGAGCAACTATAAAGTAAAAATTAATCAGTCAGTTAATCATTGGACGAAGAAAGCAGATCAAGGGTAAAATCAATTATTTTAATATTCTCAACTCCTCAAGCTTATCAATATTTTTCTAAGCTGAAACAAAAAAGTTGTAGGAAACATTGACTAAAGTCCTAAACTCATTGACTAAACTTTATTTGAAGGTAAAATGCACATAAAGGCAAACTGTTCGTAGAACAATGCGAGGTCGGATATGAAACTTTTTGGAGAAAAAGCAAGAGATACTAAGAAAATAAAAAAAAAAGATTTTATTTAAATCAATAATTATAATAAGAGCTCAAAAGTGCCACTATAAACATTGATGAGCTGCCAACAAAACATTATTAGGCTGGCAGAGCCTATCGTTCTTCCCGGCTGAACAGTTATGACTGGTGCACTCCTTCGAAGATAACAGGTGTCTCACGAAGAATTGCAGCAGCGACTCAGAGGGTTCTCAGAGGTTCTAGTGGTTTAGCCACTACTGTACAGTTTAGTTTATTGATTTGTTGCTGAGAATTGGCAACAAATAGTTTCTGTTTACATTTGAATGTGTGTTTTATTTTCGTATTTCTGATCGTTTTTTTTACTGAAATAACTTATATTTTGAATTGCAATTTTGCTTAAAAGCTATTCAAAGTAACATAAATATGGGACACTGCAAAAATTACCGCCCAAAGAAACGAAGATTTTCAAGAAATCAGTACTCTAAGAAACCGACACTGAACAATGCTCAACATGAAAATGAAGTTTCAACTGCAAGGAATGATGAGCAGAAAACAGCAAGTGCTTCAAAACTTGAGGGCTTGAAGCAAACTTTTTCTGATAATATATATTCTGAAGGTTCTAGTGAACTATTTGGCCATCGTATATATGATATTAGAACATTAATATCTGTATTTGCAGTTTTGTGTTGCCCTGTTTGTTTCGAGGATAACCTCAGCTTGACAGAGGATTCAAGATTTGGCATATGCTCAAATTCATATATAAAATGTAAGAACTGTGATTTTGTTAATGTATTTGTGTCATCTGAAAAGATTAATAATACATTTAACTTAAATACTCTTCTTGTATATGCGTTAAGACTCATCGGAAAGGGCTATACAGCTGGAAATAAACTGTTTAGCATGTTAGACTTGCCTTTTTTGTCTAAAAGAGCTTTTAGAAATCAAGAGCTAAAGATTCTACGCGCTGCAACTGAAGCTGCTAAGAAAAGCATGCTCAATGCAGCAGATAAAATTCGAAAAGGAAAATCATTAACAGATATAAGTTACTGCGGAGTGTCATTGGATGGGACTTGGCAGAAACGGGGCTACTCATCTCACAATGGTTGCGTGAGCTGCATATCCATTGATACTGGAAAAGTATTGGATGTCGAAATGATGTCCCATTTCTGCAGAATATGTAATAAAATGTCAAATACTCCAGGTGCTTTTCCTGGTTCACATGTTTGTCGCAATCACAAGGGTTCTGCTTCTAGCATGGAGACAATAGGAGTATATCGAATTTTTGAGCGATCGGAAAATCTGCGTAAATTACAGTACAGGGATTATTATGGAGACGGTGACTCTAAGAGATATGAGTCCGTTAAAAATATGTATGGCCCAAATACAGTCAATAAATTTGAATGTATTGGCCATGTTCAGAAGAGAGTTGGGAGTCACTTGCGGAAATTAAAAAAGTCTACGAAAGGAATTGGAGGAAGAGGCAAGTTAACAGATAGTCTTATAGACAAGCTGCAGAATTATTATGGAATTGCTATTCGCAGTAACATAAACAATTTAGAAAGCATGCAAAGTGCAGTTATTGCTGCCTTTTACCACTGCTGTTCTAGTAAAGATTTTCCTATGCATGGTCAATGTCCGCAGGGAAAAGACAGCTGGTGCAAATTTCAAAAAGCAAAAGCTCAGGGTAAAACATTACCTGATAAATCCACTGGACTTTCACAAAATATCATAAACATAATTAAGCCAACCTATATGAAATTATGCGACCAAACCCTATTAAAAAAGTGTTTGCATGGCATGACACAAAATGCCAATGAAAGTTTTAATGGTGTTCTTTGGAATATTATTCCAAAACAACATTTTACTGAATTGCAAACTTTGCAATTAGGTGCTTACCTAGCTGTTCTTCAGTTTAATGAAGGTGCCAGTGGTTTCATTGAGGTAATGAATAAGTTGCAGCTAAATGTCGGTAATTATATGCTCCGTATTTTGAAGCAGTATGATTTTCGACGTATCACCGATGCAAAAAGACATTCATTACCCCTTGTAAAATTACAAAGGAAAAAAGCACGTGCTAGGAGGAAAATAAAAATTTTGCAGCAGGAAAAAAAAGAAGGCTTGACATATCATCCCGGGGAATTTTAGATTATTTTGAATAGGATAAGTGGCTTTTCACTGCAAAATAAAACTTTAATTGTGTTTTTCTCAAAATAGTGTTTTTGAAGCAAATTTGAAACCATTTACATGATATCTCAAGAAATAATGGAGATAATGTCCTGAAATTTTCTGAGAATGTTTTATATTCTATTCTTAATGAAATGGACCAAAATCTTTGATGTAGGGGGAATATATTTTTATTTAGGACTGTTTATGTAAAGATAAAGTTGAAAAAATTGCAAAAATGTCCATGTTAAAAGGTGCGATTACCTGTAGATTTTTTAAATTTTATTATTTCACTTAGATTGTGGTTCATTTTGAAGAAAATTGTTGTATGTATTTTGTGTGCAAAGGAAAGTGATGTAGCTGCATTAGAAATTTTAATATGGTGTTAGCCGTTTCAGTCAAAATATGCTGAAATTTCCTTGAAAACGACCAATTTATCAAAAAGTACAATATTTATTTAAAATTTTTTATGTGTTTCTTATTTTTATGTACTATTTATACTAACAACACAAAAAAATGTGCAAAAATTAGTTTTTTTAAAAATTTTGGTCTCGAAGGTAGGCAGTCACCTTAAGTTCTCAGTAGAATAAAATAGAGTATCGTAATTGAGTTGCTTGAGTTGTCCCCGCAGTAAAATATTAGTACTTTATAAATCAGATGAATGAGTTAGTAAATCACCTTGTCTATTTTATCGAGGATCGAACATTGAAATAAAGTACGCACTTCAATGCCGAAATTGATTGAAGACTCGCTTGTCTTAAATATGATATTTAGAAAGACAACTGGGACATTATCAAGTAACTCCAAAAATACTTTTCACAGAAATCTGCTATACATGCTGCAGTTCAAACAAACAATATGTATAATGTGAATGATAAGAAAATCATTCACATTACCCTCCCACACAATGTATATAAATTATTGCATAAATACATCCAATGCTGTAACCTTGTTAACGGTCGGAAGTTATTGCATTTAATTAAACCTAACCGTTCTTAGTCAGAGTTTCTCATCCATATAAATAAATAAATAAACAATTTTTTTTTATCATTTTCTCACAATTTATTTTCTTTCAACCAACAGTTTTCATATCTGACCACAAAGAAATGCTTCCTACTCTACAAAAAATGCTTCTATATATGTGTATTTTAAAATTTATTAAAGTGTGGCTCAGGAATCCAGAGACGTCTTTTATATTAGCATTAGTTATTGTACACACTTGTAACAGTAGCGAATTTAATTTTTTATACGCTACTGTGCAACGACCACGAGTGAATTGCAACGCAAAAAATAATTTGTATTTTACTATAAAAATGCTTGATTTAATTGGCATGGGAACAAAAATTTTACTTTTCACTATACTGTTTTTGATCTTGATGATTAGAAACATTTAAAATCAAATAAGAATTCAGTACTCTTTAGTTCTACTGTAATTTCTTGTTTCTTATATTATTGTTAAACTTTCCAGTAATGGAGTGTTCTTAATAATTGAAGTATAACATTTGGGAATAATTTACTGCATTCTTAATGTTTTAGAATTCCAAGTTCAATGAAAATACAAGGGGTGCTTGGAATTTACTTTATTATAAAATGTATTGAAACATAAATCCACGTTTTTAAAATACTTTTGAGTCAATACGTTTCCCATATTTTGGGTATTTAAATGTTTCTTACACACTTGACAACTTGTTACTAATGCACACTATTTGTTTCTTTTTCCATTATTAAACTTAATTAGTTAATCACAAAAATACTCAGCCAACAGAAAGGAGCGTTGATTCCAATTAAAATGATAGCCAATTATTTTTAATCTTTGTTGAGCCCTGTCAGCTACTGACGCTTCAATTACCAGCACCTTTCGAGTGGACTAAGTCAGTGTGTTACACGAACTTAAGCAAAAAAATCTGATTTTTGTGAAAACTTAGTTCCTTATTTTCATGTAACTTAAAACTTTTTATATGTTGTATAATTTGCTGAAATATCAATTGCCATAAAATTCAAACTTGCACTAAATTTTACTATATCTTAGTTATTTCTAGCAAGTCCTTGGAACACTATCCAAAATCTCCACCAAACCCTTTTAAAAACCAACAGGTAAATTTATATTGTTTATTTAGTACATAAGAAGATAAAAATAAAATCTGTTTCTTAAATATTAAATAGAAAAGTTGAATAGTTAACATTACCTTCTCAGTGGTTAGACTACATGAACGCGATTGAGCTAACGTTTATTAAAAGATTAATTTGATTAACAATCGAACGAGTATATATATATATATATATATATATGTATGTATATTTGAGTCGAATTCTTTTCCTACCTTTTCTACCAAATATTTGATAGCTTCTCAGATTACGAATGGTTACTGATTCCAACGTTTAAATTTGATTCATTAAGACTATCAAAAATTCTACTACCTAACTCGTTTATTGCTGCTTATAAATGTAATTTATAGTAACCATATACTTCAAAATTTAAATTTCATCTACTCATTTCGACTTCACACTAGCCCATTTGAATATACAAAAATGTTTCATCATTCAAGATGCAGTTTAAATTTAAACGGAATGTAAAAATGATACTTCGTGAAACTATTGGCCCTTTAATTATCTTATTATTTACGTGGATAGTTCAAAAAGTGTCTCTTATTCAAAGGAGACAGCGTTGTGGAGGCAAGTTAGTGTTTATAATTTTGTACTTTCATCTGTTAAGCGCCTCTAAATCAAAGATGATGATAATTCATTAACTTTTATTTGTATATATTTAATTAAAATAATTAATTAAGACCAAAAATAATACTTAATTTTGGTTTACGAAAGAAGCCGTGAAGTTCTTTGTTAAAACCATTTCTACAAAATATCATCTTTCAAAGTCAGGAGTTTAATTAAAATTCATAATTGGTCTCACATACCAAAATTGTAAGGGTTCTCTATTTGAAAATATTACCTTAGTACTAAAGTTTAAAACCCAGCCTTTACAACATCCAATACAATCTCTCAAAACTCATCTCTTGCACCAACCGAATCTTTTGGCCAGATTTCACACCAAAATAATTCTAATTAATCCATAAGGATTTCTCCGCTGAAAGGAAACTGGGGGGAGTGAGTAATTCATTAGAGTCTGGAATAGAGAGAGAGAGAGACGCTGTTCGATACTCTTCTGGAAAACTTTCCACCACATTCGATTAATGAGTAGCGACATTTTGAGAGGGTTCTATTCAAGGGTACAATGAATGCCTCGGCGCTCCTGGAGGAACTAGGAGATATATTAAACATTAACCATAGAATATTGTTTATCAGGTTATCCCCTTTATTGATTTCTGCCCCCAAAGCTTTAATCAAAAAAGGAAATTTAATAAATTGAAAGAAACGTGAAAAATTGTAGATGGGTGACAGACAATGAAACTTTACAAACTTTGTAATGAATAGAAAGAGCGTTTTGTTCTTATTTTCGAATGTCGATTTTCAATAATTCTCCATGTGTTTTCTGAGAGATTATAAATAATCCGAATTTTTTTTTTTCTGTTTCGAAAATTCGTTTCATTCAATGGATTTTACGAATGAGTTGATTGTTCATGAATGTTGCACTTAGAAGCAAAACAAGGGTTATTGGTGATAAATCTCGTAATTTTTAACCTTCCCTCAAGTGACAAGGCCGGCACCTGAATTGACATTTCCTATTCCATCCTTCCAAACCACGCCAACGGAATGACTTGGAACCTCGACAAATTTATCTTGCATCCACCCCTCTACACGGTTTGTGTTCAATAGCATGATCAAAGCGAGTTATGAGTTCGAGTCTTGGTTTTACTCTGAGTACGTAGTGTGAAAAAGATATCACTTCCCACAACAAGGAACATGTGAATAGTTTTTATGCGGCATACTGAAACAGTTAAAAGACTAAGACACCAGTTTGTCTATTCTTTGAGAAAATTAGACTTGGTTCTCTCTAATTGACATTGATTCAAAAATTGATAGCATGTAGCCAAAATATTTTCTGTAGCTAAATATGACTGAGATGATAAAATGATTCAAAATTTAAATTTTTTTTATTTGGTTATAAGAAACAGATTAATTTATTGATTTCATTGATATAATATTTATTGGAATTCGATAAATTGAACTCTAGGAAATTGAATTTTAAAATTACAAACACACTTGCCTTGCAAAAGAGTAGACTATCTGTACTTGAGAATTTCTCAAAGCAAATTTTTCTTAAGATTCTGATACACTTTACTGAAAATCTATTCTATTCATTGTGCTGATATTTTTCACATCAAGAAATGAGGTATTGCTTATATAGTTATAATATTTTTTCTAATAAACACTCTCGAAATTTAGGCATGGTACATTATTTATGTAAATATTGTAAGAAATCTGAGTCATCAAAATTATTTTCTTAAAAAAATATTAAATTTAACTTTTAGAATTATAATTATTTTCAGTGTACTTCAGAGAAAGTAACTGAGTTCATAAGCATTCAACAAGTTCTCTAATTTATAAATACAATAGTGTTTACGCAAGTTGAAGCCAAAGATAAATACACAACTAAAAATTGCTATACAACTATTGATTACTAATTGTTCATACACAATTATTTATGCTTATAAATGATATTTTCATTGCTTAAACAGTTTTATAAATATACAGATATCTCAGTGTTGATATATGAATTTATTTTAATGTACGAAAGTAAGGATTTTTGATCTGTACATAAAATAAGCTTCTTTTTTGTCGAAATGACCTTAGTTGCCTTAAGTTAGAGGTGGTATCAAAATTAAACTAAATATTACATAATGTGAAGAGGTAGATAGAAAATGTAGGAATTAGATAAATATATAATCATCATTCAAAATATCAAATCCATAACCCAAACTTAATTTCTGTATCCTTAGTATTTTTTAAAGTCTTGTTACATGCTTATCGTTCTGTTCAAAATATTTGTGAATAAATTATCATTTGTCATCATCCACTCTGTTCATCTGATTTAACTCGTGTACTCGAAGAGGTTTTAGTAAAAATATTGTGTTTGGTTTATTCTTAGAGGATGAGTAAATTAAGGACTTGTGATTGTTAGATTATTTTTTGACTGAAACTTGTTTAACAAATATTTGTCAAATAGTCATGAATTAATTAATTGATAAGAAGTACAATCAGGCACAACAGAAGTACAATATCCCGTTCACTTCCAGCGTATCACATGCGATACGCTCGCGTTTGCTCTCCTGTGCCCAGCGTATCACAATAGATAAGCTCTGAGAATGATTGCTGTAGACCAAAGTATCAATAGAGATACGCTTGATGACAATGTTTTATTTGATTTTTTTAATTTTACAATATGTCATTACATTACCGGAAAATCTATATAGGTAGGTTATTTGGAGTGTTGACCTTGTTGATATGGGCTTGGATTTCACTTCTGACTAACGGGGGGGGAGAATTGTAAAAAGCACGTGTTGTGGCGCGGCTCTTTAAATGTAATAACATGATTTAAAGGGTGCACTTGCTTTCAGTTTGCTTTTTTCTTTCTTGTTTGCTTCTTAGAAGTTCGAATGATATTTTAAGGATGTTTATCGGGCTTAGGCCTTTGGTAGCAAATGCTCTCAGCTGTTCGTTTCATTCGGTTGGTTTTTATTTCTAGCGACAGTCATTACGAAAAGAAAGTATTTATCTGGTACTGAGATTTGCGAATTAATGAATGAATCTGACAGTGATGTTAACGAAAATAATCCAAATCTGTACATAGCCATTAAAGGGGAAAAAAAGGATGAAAAAGTTGTGCCCTTTGCTCAAAATATTGCGTGAAGCGTCAAAACTTGACAAAAAATGTGTGTAAGACATGTGACACTGGACCATGCATTGAAGAATTTTTCTTTTACAAAAATACCATGCAGCAAAATAAGATTCATTTTTTATATCTTAATATCCCATGTACTGATACATCATTACACTATGAAAATTATGTAATAAATGTAAGTTTATTTTGTATTTTCTTAAAAGATATGATTTTTTACGAAATAATTTTATGTTTAAAACATACAATTTTCGATTAAATCTTTTTTCTTTCGTATATATTACGTTTAATGCATTTTCAATAATATACTTAAATATCAAAATATTCGAATGAATAGCCGATTTTAAAGGAATTTTTTTTCTCGAATTAGGCTTAATATCTAAAATCGTCTGGGCACAACGTGACACTTCTCAGTAAGACGCCACGGGCCCAGAGAAGCACATATTTTTCCCCCTCCGGTGGTGAAAGGGATATAAGACAAAAACATCTTGTTGGAGCCTAAAGATGATCCATCAAAGAAAATAGCAATACTCTAGGGTAAAAAAACTGTGGAAAATATTAGTAAATGCATTAGTAAATGAACAATATATGACTTTTATGTATTTATTACTATCTAAAATAATAATATTTAGTTCTTCGGAAATTCGTAAGGTTCTTTTAAATAAATTTAATTCTTTTTTAAGTGTAAATAAATATTTTTTCCTTCCTAATCACGGGTAACATGAATGATTGATATCGTGAAATGAATAATTTTTAAATTTACTTCAAGAAAACGCTCCATTAAAAAAGCATAAGAAAAAGAGAAAGAAGATAAATTGAATTTATATAAAATTGAAATATATAGGTTTTTTTCCCTTGTTTACTCTCATAATATAAATTCAAACCAGAATTTTATTACTCCAAGAAATTTGAAATGACATAAAACCTTCTTATTTCAAAAATAAAAGTTTCTGGTTAGAATAAATATCATCTCATTATATTAATAAGAAAAAAACATCATTATTTTTAATAAGAAAATACACATTTTATTTTTACGTTCTAGAAAAGGTAAATATAAAAAAAAAAATGTTAAAATTGTAATTTATTTAAAGGATGAATTTTATACTTTTGGCATTTAGTTTGCATGCATTATCTTAAGAAAATATTCCATGCAGGGAAAAAGGAATATTTTTAAGCAAGAAAGTAAAATTCCGACCACTGCTCATTTACTATTTATATTTATACATATAGAAGAAATATATATACATATTTTGTAATTATTTTAATTTTAAGAAATATGCAGTTAGAGAAATAGACGGAAATATAAATTTTAAAGGCAGATTGAATGGAAATCCATGGAATTTTAATACTTTTCTTCAAACGAAAATGAAGTTAAGAATTTAAAAGTAATAAAGTATTGAAGTTTTTAATTATATTACATTTTCCATTTCACTCTTACACAGAACATAAAAAAGAACACTTTAATATCAACAATTAACTATCTGCACAAACATATTATTTTACAGATATTCAAGTTATATAATAAGTATATATTGACTTAAAAATAACATTTTTCTAATACATATAAAGGTCCATGAAATATTCAATAAGGTTGATAACATAATAAGAATTCATGCTTTTATATTTTAGGGCTCTTTATTCGATTTATTGCCCTGAAAAAAATTCGTAACCTTTACAAAATAAATTCCTTTTTTGGGAAATACTCTTACGTCTAGATCTGAAAAACATTTAATTTTTTTTTCTATGAACACTTTCTCATATTGAAATTCAACCAATAAAAAATAGAAGCATATTTCAACACTGTAAAAAATTTAATGCATATCCCTTTGTCACTTGAATTTCGAAGGGCAAATTTGTGCTTCTAAAATTATGCATATTAAAAACTTTAAAAGGTCTTGAATTCTCCTACAGGTTGTTTAAATCTTTTTGAATACGGCGTACATTAAAATCAAGAAAGCACTTTTTTGGAAACAATTTTGCAATGAAATTTTTGCACTATATATAAACAGTAATATTACATTGGCACAGCTGTTGTATGGTTGTTAGAGTTGCATACTCATAAACGATAGCTAACTTGTTGATACTTTGTATTTTTCAACTAGGAATGATTTGTCGTCACGTTGGTGTGGTAAAGATGTAGAAAGCTTGATGTAAGATCAAATAGCCTTATAGTGACGCAATCAGGATTGAAATTAACGTGTTTTGTCGACGATAGCCTCTGTTGCTTCTAATTAATAAACCAAGCAATAAATAATAGTATAGCACCTATTTCGAAAGAAAAATGATGGGTATAGATTTCATGGGGAAAAAAATATTTAAATCTGTTAGATAAATGCAACTTCCTCGCCCAGAATTTCAGCAATTCTGTTACTATAGAGTCCTATATGAGACAAGGTCTTCTCGAGGAGAATTTCATGTTGCTTCAAAAAATGTTTGATGGCTTCAAAAATAGAGATAACAACTCTCTGACCTACCGAACACTGATTACGCAGGTGCTGGATGACTCAAATATCGTTAAATGATTCCTTTTTAATATCAATAAGCTTAGAGCAAATATCTGAATTTA
Organism: Nephila pilipes; assembly: GCA_019974015.1. NCBI lineage: Eukaryota > Metazoa > Arthropoda > Arachnida > Araneae > Nephilidae > Nephila > Nephila pilipes. The sequence continues at coordinate 22,746 of BMAW01038946.1, forward strand.
TAATCTTGAGTTTATGAGATATAATAGAATTAAATACTTATATTACAGTAGATGATTTTTTTCCATGTCATTTAAAATTGATTGATACCACGAATTTAAAATATGCTTGAATATTTCTCAAATTTTATCATTAACAAGTTGTCTACTTGCTATCTTTTACCGTTTAAATAGCAGTTCGTAACTATAAATAAATGATATCTTACTGAGGAATCAAACATTAACAACATTACGCTCACGAAAAGGAAATAAGTATTCCTCTTGTATTTGCATTCCTGCATAAAGGCTCTTTGTGTCCCATAACCGAAAAGATCCCGGGGAGAAACATATTTTATGAAAATAGAATAGATTATAGTTTAATCAAGAGCACTTACATTGTACTCTGAGAAGCGCTTCATCACTGACGCTTTCTCCTTCCAAGTTGGAGGCCAGGCATCTATATCGTCCCCTGTGGCTCCTTTGAACGTTCTGAAGGATTAAGGTGTTGTTTCTCATGATGATCCCTTTGGATGGGTCATGGAACAGGGGTTTTGTATGAAACCTCCACCTGATGTCGCTGGCCGGGGGATTTGCTTGAATGTTGCAGTCCAGGTAAACATCGCTACCTTCCCGAATCAGCTCGTTCTGTTGACTTGCACCAAACGATACAGAAACGATTGGAACATCTGAAGAAGAAAAATAGAAACCATCTTACTTTAAAGTTTTTTCGATATAATTATCTGGTAGCTACTAAAAACGTTAAAAAATTCATAATTTGATTAGTTTAACAAATTAGAATGTAGTTTACGAATAATGATGAAATTCTCAGTTTGTATAAGGACAAGTCTCGCTGACTCAAAGTTGTATTTCGTGTGCCGAGTTTTGGATACAATAGTGATCATTCACATCAGACCCTGTTTTTGAATTTTTAAAATTATAAATTAAACAGCTGAAGTTGCTACATTAAGCTATTTGCGATTTTCCTTTCTTCTAATTTTTAGTTTTTTTTCTAATTGTACATTAACTTCGAACGTTCATGCACAACAAGAGAGCTATAGGCGAAGTACCTTGTGATTCTGAACGCCATTCAAACTACAAGGATGACATCTGAACTCCTTTTTCAAATTTCCACTCGACGCTCTTGGTATAGAACTTGGAGCTTCGACCGATTTAATGTGCATGAAGTACGGTACACGACGGGTTTCAGTGATATCAGGACTCGAACTCACGACTCAATGAAAACAATGCCAAATGTGAGCTTACAAATATGACCACTTCGATGCTTTTACCTTTCAGACATTTTAAGAGGGAAAGTTAATTTTTTAAAATAAAACTTGACCCAACCAAATGAAATGTAGTCTACTTAAATTAGAAGATATAAAGAAATGTATTGAATTGAGTAGAATGCACACACATATATATATAACCTCAATTATTAAAATTATTACCTCAAATTATTAAAAACTACCCCATTATTTCAAAATATTAAAAACTAATATTATTTCTATTATAGTAGTAGAATTTCTCCATCATTATTTGCAAATTGTTGATAATAGATTAAGTAGTAATATATATGATAAAAGAGTGGTATTCAATTCCGTGTAGTTAAAATCCTTTTTTGGAACAATAATTTACAAAATCTATTTAGAGGAGCATTTTATTAAATATTTTACTGCGTAATAGCAAACTGACGACACATAAATTAGACAAATTTAATAATATGAAAAATTCTTCAAACATTGTTTAGAGCATGGTTTTCTCATAAATTTCTTTTTTAAATACTTATATGCATCAAATATATATCAAACATATTTGTGAATCGTGATTCAATTTCAAATTCACCACACAAAACTTGGTCCACAAACTGGGCTTGCACAAGTGGTCTGTCCGTGAAAAATTCATTTACTTTAACACAGTTTATAGTTTACAAATGTTACACATTCTTTGTTCCATTTTAGTCTTTTAACAATCAGCAAATTACAAACTAACAGTAAGCATCTTTTTATTCTTTATTAGAACCAACTAATAGCCAAACGACAGATTATATCTTTTTAGAATTTATAGAGTAATGACGTGCTTTCTTAGTTTTGTAGTCATAGTTGATCTGAATGAAGCTACATGGATCCAGGATCTCTCGGAATGAGAAAGAGCTAAAGTATTAATTTGAATCCTTTCCTGTCATAATTTAAATTGCTGAAACCCAAATACCCTGGTAAGATGATTTTTGATATTAATGTTAGACTATATAACAAATGCATTTTAGATAGAATTGATTGAGAGAAATTAATTCTGCATATTACTGAATTAAGAAACAAATAAATTGAACTTACTTAGTATATACCTTTCCCTTCATAATTAGCGGGTGTTACAAAATTCAGTCAATTTTCTGTATACAATTAAGATTCAAACTTTTATGTCTGGCTAAGATCAAAGTTCTTGTTCGATATACTTTACAATACACAAATTAAAGTTAAAATAATAAGTAATAACATATTTCATTATTTATTTCTTTATTTCAAACTTTTTCTTAAGTTTATCTATGCTTTTAAATAGCAAACTATCTGTTGATTAGCATCCATACGAATTAATTTGGACACATTTCTTTACATTTTAATTATCATTTCTTAAGTTAATATTGATATAAATATATATATATATACATATTTGATATTTTTTTTTGTTTCAAACATGAATGAAAATGGCCACCATAATTTGTCTAGCTTTCTTTTTTTAAAAAGAGCGTTAACATTGTGTTTTTACCATCGATTGAGTAAAAAGTACTGAGTAAAAATATTAATCGTAATATCCGAGAAAAGAAATTTATAATAAATAGAATTGGGAATAATGTTTATGTGTAATGTTTCAAGTCATATTTTAACAGGTTTAAAGCAAATGCCTTCCGAAAATTTAGTGTAAAAGATCATTAAAATCAATTGTTTTGTTTAATGTTTAGTGTAGGTTGTATTCGCTTATTAATATCAATTATGATTTTTTATTCAGGTAAGGAAAAATCAAAAAAGCAAAACTATTTACTAAATATAGATCATCTGCTTACAAATGGTTAAATAATGTTATTTTTTAATAATTTATGCCTTATAATTATGCTTTATACTCTCAAGTTTTCTTCCAATTTATATTGCGTTATTTATAAAACACACAAACAAAAACAAACTGAATCTTATTGTTTGGTTCTAAATCAGTTCATCTTGCTTGATATATCAAAACCATACCTTGTTTAAGGAATTTTATTTAGAGACTTCTCTTTCAAATTGGTAGATAATTCTAAGGAATTTTTTTAAAACAATCCCAGTTTTAAACACGATGTTTTCATCGAAAATTTCAATTCATTTTGGTATTAATATAAAAACATCAAAACAGTATTATTTCCAAATAATTTTGCTAATTTGAATCAAAACAACTGACTTTTTTTTCTTAATTTTCGCTCTTAATTAATATTTAAGCGTTGTGTTGCACGCCATGTTCATAAATGAATGATCGATGCAATTTCACGGTCTTATTGACAAACATAAACTTTGATGCGTCAAAGAAATTGAATTTTAGTGAATATTTGATAAATTTAGTTTACATTCCTTATGTACATGCAGATAAGGTAATGCATCAAATATACTCACTAACGATACAACTACTGAGTCATTTTTTCCACAAACTGATGAAATTAAGTGTTAATTCAGACCATATACAGCATGTAAAAGCGTCCGTTTACCAGTCATTTTGATTTCGTGAACGTAAATATAATCCTATCGAATTTCTTTTATCATACTCAAGTATATTCTATTTTATCTATTTGAATGAATATTATTTCATCTGTTTGAAAGGTTTTCCGAAAGAGCAAAATGTAACAAATTTTCTGTAATTTTTGAAAATATCTTAGAATATTTTTAAATATTGGTAACCCCTTAAACTAATAAATAAAATGAGCTAAATAAATACTAAATAATAAATTAAAATATAATTCTACAATAATTAACGCTAATTATTAACTTTTGCTCTTTTAAATGCCCTTTTTTTATTTGAGGACGTTTGTGAAAATTCCATAGGATTAAAATACTGTTCTTGAAGTCAAAATGACGAGTAGATGGGAGGCTTAGCAATGAATTGCTGATTTTGAGTCAGATGAATTCATCAAACTGTATTTTTGTATCATCATTTGTGTTTAAAAGGTACCAAAACATGTTGAGAAAAAAAATTTAAGTACCTAATTTAAGACTATTTATTTTTGTGACATATATTTTAAATTATTAGAACTCAGATTTTGCATTAATAATGGTTTGCCTTATAAGCATATTTAAATCATTTTATAGAATTATAAAAGTAATTTTTAAATAAAAAGTTGACATTTTAATCTGGATTAAATACAGTCAAGAACTTTGAGATATGTTTGCATTTATGTACCGTTTTTAAAAGGGTACTCCTTAAATTTACACCTCAAATGTAAAACCATGCACAAAACATAGTGAACCAGCTTTTTAAGTAATATTACTGTTTATTTTCTTTGAAAAAAATCATGAAACTTTATAATTTTAGAAATTTTGATTATTTTTACCTTTTTCATGTAAAAACTTATTTCTTAAGATTTTGGTATTATATAGAGAAAATATATTTTTGGTTTACTTTATGCATTTACACATTTGTTATAGAAGCATACAAAAACTCGAATCATTTCTTGTCACAGTTTATTTTCAAAAAAATGTATCTAATTGGAAATATGTTCCAAAAATCATGTGTTTTTAAACTAAGAGGGGAATAAATTCATTTTGTTTAAAGGTTAAATTTAAATTAGTATTGAATCATTAAAATACCATTATTAGCCGTACAGAAAATCTAAGCTCTACTAATGATTTCAAAAAAGGCATCTCACAAAAACGAAGTCTTAAATACGGTATATTTTACTATTCCTTGCATATCTTGGTACACATAAATATTCCGTTTAAACCTTAATAAATTCATCATTTTTGTTTTTATGCACCATGATCTGTATTTTATATTTTCCTTTATTTATTACATTTTTGAGGATAAAAGTTTTAGATAAATCTTAAAAATTCCAATATAAAGTGCATCAATTCTTAACATTAAAACGACCGGTGTAGTCGTTTTGACTACAAAGCTTCTATGAGGAGCGATTACTCTGAAACCATTATATCAGCTGACTGAAATTTCGTGAATTTTATTACATTTTTGAAGCTTTTAAATATATCACATTTTTTCACTATTGTATAACAAGTGGATAAATTAATGTTCGACTTTGAACGACCAAAACGTTCAGTAAGACTGTCATAAGGATTTGAGCCGGCTGATATTGAAATATTTTATCTCAACATCTGATATTAAAATATTCAATTCCTTCACCAACTTTTTCTATTTTTCATTATTTCAATCACGTTTTCAGAGACATTTTAGGTAAATGTGTAACAGATATCTCTTTTTCGAATCCTTCCTTCCAGAGGACAGAGTTTTGATGTCAGCTATTTTTTATCAACTCGATGAAAATTGTAGGTATCAGTTTTGATGATGAAAATAGTGAAGTGGATTTAAAGATTTCTTCTGAAAAACAAATTCCCGAACAAACTCGGACTCCTACTCAGAAGAAATTTGTGATGAAAACCACGCGTGAGATATCGTTGGTTCTTCAGACACTTTTCATGCTCCAAATGGAATTTAATGAGAAATTCTTGACTAAAACATTGATTAAACTTACTCATGAAACGTACTAATAGAAAAAACATGACTTACTCCGAGTACCAAGAAAAATACTTGACGAAATAAAGCTTCGTCTTTGCGTTTGCTATTGCGTTTGCTTCGTCTTTGCAAATCCTTATTGAAGCATATCCAAAAATGTAACATCGAAGAAATTTGCATGTTAAAAGAAATTTGCATGTTAAAATCCAGGGGCATTTAACTGGAGGAGACTCTTATTGCAACTAGTTTGCGCAGAAGTAGGAATGCGTTGTTCTACACTTGATTGAACTATGGTCAAAAAAGAAGAATTTTTCAATATTCAGTGGATCGTGTGGTTTCATGATAAATCGGTTCGATCAAATGCGATTAAAACGGATAAAGATTATCTTACTTTCGAATTATTATTACATTTTTTGGAAAATTCTCAGTCATGACTTATGGTGAATTAAGCGATAAGAATTAACGAACACATGTTGACATGTATATAGTATTGCAAATTTATACCAGTATATGGAAAATAAGCCTGAACAATTTGGATTAAATTTCTGATTGATTGAGCATATTGAGACCAAATGCTACATAAATGTTTTTATGCATCTAGGAAAGGTTAAGTAAGATTTCCTGGAAGTGCTACAAGACTATTTTAACCTTTAAATAAAGTTTCGTTATGTTTCAAAAGTCGTAATTTATTTCACTATATCTTAGAACCACAACCAAACATTACACACACAAACAAGCTCTTTTTACCTGCTTTATCATCCAAGAAGAATGAAGTTGAATGTCCTATGGTGACATTAAGTAATGCACAATCACGCTGCATTTCTAATCATTTACATATCTACTTGAACCGTACCTTCATGAAAAGCTTCATAACCATCCCACTCTTACTTCTCCGTGAGCAAATTTTTATGGCAATGAGTATATATATATATATATATATATATATATATATATATATATATATATTTGTGTGTGTGTGTGTGTGTGTGGTGTATGTGTGTGTGTGTATAACTATAATAATATTTTCTAAAATCATATGATGGTTTCTAAGTTGTTATTGAAATATGTCTAAAATATTAATTCCTCTCTTCCCCTCACTCTTTTTTTCATATTTTCAAATGTGGTATATTTATTTTTATAGTTATGAACCAATTTGATTTATAAAATGAGTTCACCTTTAGTCAGCGACACATGCATAAAGAAAATTTTAATCAAGTAAATGGGCATGGAATCGCATCGTTCTGCTCAGGCTAAGTTCGATTTATATTCTTTTGGGTTCCTTCGAGCACAGAAACACAAAGCTGAACAAATTTTGATAATCATGTTTGAGGCGCAAACTCTGTATCGATAGTGAAACCTACCTCTTTTCAACTACCTAGTTACTCTTTTAGACATTTCTTGGGCTTTATTCAATTTCAACAAATCATCCTCTAATTTATGTAAATCAGTGGTAATATTGTGTATTGAAATGTGATGAAGTTAAAAAAAATGATTATAATATACGAAAGAGTATGGAAACCACAAAAGACGATTACGTGGAAGAAGTCGGAGCCGAAGCCTTTCGAATGCAGCAGAATGCTGGAGGAGATAATGGACAACATATAATTAGTACTTGATATTTAAATGCAGTTAAAATGTTTGCTGAAATTTATTACAAAAACAGATTTTATTTATAAGAAATGTATACTCTGAATGATTTTTAAATAATAAATCTCTCACAAAAATTTAATTGAATTTATTTTTTTCCCCAAAATATTTCAACTCTTCAATATGAGTCAAAATGACCAAGTTCAGTAATCAGCATACGTAAGTCGAATGTTATTGTCTCTACTGCATAATGTTCCATTTTTAACTCTAATTTTAAGAATTATCATTGTTCCTGAACGTTACATATGTATAATTTTATGTAATATATTTATTTTCTTTGTTCGCATAAGTCGTTAGTGAGTTAAGAATTAAAGAAAATTCCTACCCTCACGGAAACGAATTTGAAGCAGAGAGATGTCACAGTAACCGACCATGCATTTTATGACTTTCACCTCTGCTCAAAGAGGAAGGAAAGGGACTTCACTTTTGTTCTAATAATAAGGTGGACGTTATTATTACAGCCTGGTGTCGAAGCAACCAACGATAGATTTGCCAAACTACTCAAGGACTATTGGTGATGGAACTCGTAATTTTGAACATTGGTCAAGTAACATGAACGACACATGAATTAACACGTCTCTTTCAAATCTTCCTCACCCTCCCATTACGAAGACTTGAAACTTTTACCATAGTTAATGTACATCATTCCAACTTTACGGCTGGTCTTTAGTGGTTCAGTATTCGAAACCACATCTCGGCAAACTCAAAACTGACCACGAGTTCGTAACCATAACCACTCGTCTACAGTAGCCAGGAGTATTCTCAGAAAATGAATACTGCAGTGCATAGATTTCCAATCACGACTAGAATTATAAAAAATGGGTACAAAATGAAAATATTATTGGTAGAGTCGCCTCTTTTACAATCAATCTACTGTTTTGTAAATCTGAATTTTTTAATATTTGAAATATTAAGCAACATTTAACTGACACCAAATGCAATCTACTTTTCATATATATATTTAGATATTCATTAATATATATATATATATATATATATATATATAATAAAGAAAATAATTATAAATCATTTCGAGATAAATGTTTAACTGGAGAATCTCGTAATCTGCATTTAAATACCCTGTATTAGAATTTTAGAATGTTTCTAGCTAAAAAGAATTCCTCTGTGATAAAAGTTTAACATATAATTATTTTTCTGAAAAACACACATTGTGTAGCTTATTAATGATACACATTTTAGGAAGCATTTATTCAACATGTAAATTAATCAAGTTAAAACACAGCTTCTCCATTCTGAAGTAAAGACTTTCATAACCCAATATCGACGACAGCGAAATTTAATTAAATATGAGGGTAGTTCGGTATGTGTCGAAAACAATTATTAATTATGTGCAGATTGCAACATTAGGATTAGCTATCATAGCAATTAGTCGTATGTTCACTAATTTTCAGGAGAACCAGTTTTTTTCAATGCAATTAGCCTCGATGTCTTCAATTTATTGATGTAATTAAATTTGCAGTTTAATATGCATAAAGAAGAACCTTATAACGATGTTTTATTTAAAATGTTTCAAAAATCCTTCAGCAAAAAGGAGGTTCAATTTTTTTTTATAAAAGTGCATTATAAGTGTTATGTAAGAATTGACATAGATAACAAATAAAACTATTTTATTTATATTTAATAAACTAAAATATAAATATGCAGCAGAGGTTTTTAAATAACTTAGAACATATTACTAATTTTGGAAGATCTCGTAGGTATGCGCTCCTCACAAAAATGTTCTATTATATACTTAAAAACAATAGTGACACTATAATAAATATTTTAGAAGGTTTCTATGTATTTATTTTTTGTTAAAATTCACATTGGCACTGTTTTTCACAAGGAAGTCATAGACATACATATCTTTTAACATGAGAAAGTGTCAACTAAAATATTTTAACAATATTAAATTGTAAATAAAAGCAGTTCTTACAAAAGACTGATGCACACGAGAAAAAGGTGATATTGTATGATTTATTAACGTCGTACTTTAAAGCAAGCTGAGGACTATTGGTTACGGACCACATTATTTTGAACCACTTTAAATAAAGCGGACGATATCTGATATTACACTCTACTCAATTAGAGGAAATTCAGTTGGGAATATTGTAAATATTGTATATTTCAAAGTATATTACAAAATTCTCTATTTAAATATTTGTGGAAAGGATTTATTATTATTACATATATTTATTTATTTTATACTCCATGTCAACATGGAGTTTCGACCGATTTAATGTGCAGTAGTTTTCTAAGCAGTAGATCTTTAGTGAAATCAGGACTTGTACCCATGACTCGTCGGAAAGGAGACCGACAACGAGCTCTTAAGGGGACTTAGTACCTTTGCAACTTCAAAAATTCAATTTTTCAAATTTATTTTCAAAAAATAGTGTGAATTGTTTGGAGCAATTTGAAGTAAACTGCGTCAAAATCCGACTATTATTACAACTTGTGCAACAAAAAATGTAATTGTTAAAAGCGACTTTTTCCTTTAAATGCAATGTAAACAAATCGTTTTTTCTGAGTTTCGTTTTTTCACACTTTCCCACAGGATTAAAAAAATGTTTTGTTTGTAGAATTTTAAAATTTTACATGAGTGTTTTACTTGCAGGTTTTCTTTCTGTGAACCACAGTTTTTTTAATGGAATGATTAGATTTTATTTTATAGCATGATACATGAAAAAATGTTACTAGTTCCAAATTTTATAAGTTTTTTAACTTTTCAATTTTTTTTAAATGTGAGATAAATTTAAAATTTATGATTTTCAGAATAAGGTTATTATTTAGCTTTATTTAGTTATAAGAATTATGGTTCTACTGTACGTCTTTCAAATGTTACCTTGTGGGTAACAGAAGGAAAGCTAATTTATTTCTTAACTTTTTGTACGCATTTTTATCTTGTTTAAGAAAAAATATTTATTTAACATTAAAACTGGATCCAATACTTCAAACTATACACTTTATTACACAAACAGGAAAAGTGTCATATTAAAATGAGCAAAAACTGTTGATATACGATTAATCGAAAAAAGTGTGTCAAAATGTCCTACTTTTCATTTCGAAAGGTACTAAGTCCCCTTAATTATGACCACTCGGCTACCGCGTCCTGAGAAAAAATTTATGTTTTAAGCTATTTGCTGGATATCATTGTTTAACATAATGCATGAAACGTGACAAACAGTTGTTAGTGATATGTAAGAAACCTTCAAATTGAAGAAAAATTGAGAAAAATCAATCAAGATGATAAATTATCTTTTAGTGAAATGCCTTCGTCAAGTCAGATGTTTCTTTTTATTCCCTTTTACGTTTTATCTGCATAATCCATTAACATAAAAGATGAAACTTCAAATTATAGCTTATTCCGTTATGTCGTTGAACATCACTGATTTTAAACAGATTTATTGACAGTTAATTCATTTTCATCATAATAAAAGATTGTACTCCGGCAAATAAGAATAAAGTAAAAATACTTTTAAAGTTCATGAATTAAACAATCACAGATCTTCATCTCTATTACGTTAAATTTTAGAGGTGTTTGAGATAAAAATTTGATTTTGTCTAAATATTTCTTATTTATGATTAAATATAATGAAAAAGAGTATTTGAAAGTGTTATACGGGTTAATTATTTAAGTTATCCTTAAGTATCAGGCCTAAAGACAACTCACAAAAACACAAATCAATATGTACGTATGCATGCTAACCCATGCTGTAGATCTACTAATAACTCAAAAGAGCTTGGATGCCCTTAATGCGTTTGGAGCGGGGGGGAAAAAACCAAAATGCTGCCGATGAGACGCGGAATTGACGATCATAGCATTCGTATTCGACACGACTAGTATAACCCTACTAATAGTTTCACTACCTACTTTTGGCACAATTTGGTCATTTTATTTTGCATCGCCCAAATATGGGCCAAAATAAAATTTTAACTTTAATACTGTACTTAGGAAAATTTCTGGTTCTATAAATTTTGATCAAAAAAGAAACGTGACCTGACATCAGAGAATAATTTGAAATGCATGCTATATCATGTAAAACGGCCCATACCAATGCAAGATTGTGTTCTTCGCCCAATTCTGCAAGTGATAAATGTAAAATAATTGCTTGCTTTGGTTTAAATATAAATACGCGTAACTTGATCACATCTGAGCAGACATTTTGCTTCTACCGCAGCAGAAACTAAGAGAGAAAACGCAAAGAGAAATTTTAAAGAAGATTATTTTTATACTCAATGTATAATATAAGTATATTTTGATTATTCTAACATTTAAAATTTCTTAATTGCTTAATATTTCATTAGAACCTTAATGTTTTCTATTATAGCGATCCTTTTTATAGAACAAGCAAGCAGCTTTTTCAGTAAGAATAATACTTTAGTTCGGCTTAATTAATAATTTTCGGAATAATGCACATCTAGTTGAAACATGAACAAAGAAAGTCTATTATTTCATTTTTTGTATAGATTAACAATGTACGTAATATCTTCTTGTAGAATAATAGAGAAAATAATGCATCAAATTGGAAAAATTTCGCTAAATTAGTTATTTACCGCACATCTTATTCTTAATGGAATAATAGTCTATCCACACTCACTTGAACAATTCATTAATTATAACACATAGTGCGGTTAATTCCAAACACATACCAAAAACCAAATCGAAATACGAAAATGAAGGAAACAGATTATGTTTCGAACGAAATGGCGGAAGAGAGGAAAGAATACGAAATTTTTCCATAATTTCCATGACAAAAGAATGATTTCCTTCTATTCCTCCAAGAAAGTATTTTCGTAAAAGAGAAGGAAATTATTCTGAAGATAAGTAAAACTAAAACTGTCGCGAGATAATTACATAAACATTTCTAGCAAGCTAACATTTCTGTGGAGAAAAAAAGCTATTCATCGAAAGTTACAAAGAAATTATCACGTTTGTGTCAATTTTACATATTCTGTAATTAACTTTACATTAAAGTAAGCTATTTAAAGTGTGAAATTTTATGAATATGGTAAGCTCATAAGCGAATAAAGAGACAAACACTAACAAAATGTACCTTAAAGAATGTTCTAATCCAATTTTTTGTTTGTTTGCTAACTAAGATTAATTATAAGTGAATAGAAATTACACGTTCATAATAAGTTGTCATAAAATTGTTTGCAAACATTTATAAGAATTTCAAAGATTTTCATTAAAATTTTATGTATATGAATGAATAAAAATAAGCTTGATGAATGTTTTTCAGGCGGAATTAAAGAAATCGCTAAAAATAGCTCGGATATATTTGGGTTTCTTAGAATTTTTATATTTTATTCACACTTTAAAAGATATATTTTTTTTTTAATTAAAATTTCATTTATAATAAATTTATTTACTTTTAATAGAAATGAATGTTATTCAGGATTGTTCATTCAAATTTTAGATCTATAATAATTTATATGTAAGTACTAATTCTCTAATACGAAGGAAAAACCTTAATTGTTGTGCTTGTAAAACAACATTTGAATAATGTGTGTAAAAATATTTATAAGGCACATTCTTAAATGATGTTATGTTTTTAAGAAAATGCTTTTGTAACCTCAAATTGAAATATTTTTTCTGCATTATACATTTTAGCTAGTTAATACCTAGAGGGAGGAATTCATTATACTGTAATAATGACGCATTATGTGTTTTGTGTTTATATATATATAGCTCATTAACATTTAATCCAAAATATTGGTATTTTTAGCTTGCGAGTTTCATTAATGTTTATTTATTTATTGCAAAAGTCAAAATAGATTAATCGTTGAAAATTTAGAAATTAAAAAGCAATAATATTCAATAAAAATTCAGATATTATACATTTTAAACTCAGGATCAAAACATTATTACAAACACCAATAATCATCTCCACGAGAAATTTGTATTTATGAAAATGCGTTTTTTTTTTAAAAAAAAAAAACTACAATTTTCTTCATCATGATTATCTCGGAAGTTTAAATACTTATTTAAAAATATAGTTTTTGAATTACATTATCGTTAAATTAAATTACGCTCATATAAATGTCATTAAATTCAATTTGCATTTGTTCAGTCCATTGAACAGGTGGAGCTTCATTGAACTATATGTAACTTAATAGTTGTAAGAGAGATGGAAAATAAAGGATATAGACAAGGTAATATCCATGTTATGAACCAGGCACAAATACTTCTAAAATTAAGACTTCTAAAAGGAAGACTAATTTAAAAAATTAGACTTCTAAAATTAAGTGAAATAAAATGAATCCTAAAATTTCAATGAAGTATCTGTAATGATAAGCTTAATGAGGTTGATGGTGAATCGAAGGGAGACGTCCGAAATAGACGCTCATTAACTAAGAAGCGAACAGCTTAATTTTCGAATATAAATGAATAGGGTCAAGGATTCGAACCCTCAATTCCAGTTGGTCTACTCCTTAAAACTCTATTGAGTTGCTAAAATATGAATTAATTTTCTGTCTCTTTCTCTCTCTCCCTCTCTCTCTCTGTATATATATATATATGAACATTAGTTTAAACTACTAAATTCAACAACTAAGAAAGTAATATTTAAAGCCCTTTCACGCTCTTTGCACCCGTTACCTCAACAAATATTTTGGTTTTTACTTTCATATATATACCCCTGAAGGGTTGTAGAAGTGTGGAGAGTTAGGTACCAGCTTAGATGCCGTCCTCTTTACTTGATTGTGCTTAAAAATTATGAGGTCCGTTGCCAATAACTGCTGACTGAAAAGGATGATTATCTTCCAGAATGCTGGTTTGAGGTTTTAACCCCTTTTGAGTGGTTTCGGGACGTTCTGCCAATAGTTCTGGTAGTGCTTCTCTTGCGAAGTTATAAAACATTCACATCGAATCATTTAATCGTGAATTTTAGAGGCTATTCAATTTAGAAATAATGACCGTTGCATTTAATTGAAGCCGAGAGCTGGGTATTTTCACAGGCTATTTCTGGCTATTTTTAATTAAAATGAGTAATTAAGTAAAGGTAATTAAGTAAAATTACCAGCGGATGTTACGAATCTTTTGGCACGATTCTCAGGACATACTCTCTGAACAATACTTCTATTTTAGGTATTTCAATGCATATAACTTAATAAAAAATATAATGGATTTTCTCAGCATTCTGCATGAGTTCCTTAACTTACGCCCAAATTTTACCTAGTTGCGTCGATAAAAGTACGCATTTCTTTGAAACAAAAGCCGCACAGTTGCGAACGGAGAGCCATTTAAATTCAGCCAACAGGAATGTCTAATGACTCCCCAACATTTCCGATGCAAGTCTGGAAATCCTCGAAATGAGCCTGGATTAACTCTTTTAAACTGCGAGCACTCGAGAGACTCGCTGGCTCCATTGAGAAAAGGTATTTAGCCACGAGACTAAGATATCATTTTCTTGGGGACTTCACTTCCTTTGCTCCACGAATACTTTCCTCTGAGGGGATTGAAGACTAACATTTTAGTATTCAGGGCACTTCTCAACAGGTTCATCGAGTCAAACGCGTCTCAAGTAATTAAATGAATATGCTAATCTCATTTCACTCTTTTAATGTCTTTCTCTAAGACACCTCGAATGTGAGAGAGGTGTCTTTAATGATAAGTTTGAGGCAGACATATTTTGAAAGAATGTGCCATTACTTCGCCTTGATATGGATGTATCAAGATGTATTTCTAGGACACACTATATTTTATATGATACAAAACCTATTTTCTTCTTCTATCAATCTCTCTAACAGTTTTTTTCTATGTATCTCTCATCTGTCTCACTTACTGTTAAATGACAAAGATTAGACACGAAGCACTATTTGGAATAGAACAGCACCACAAAATAATTATATAATATGATTTAACTATTATGTTTTAGTGAAATTTAAAATCATTTTTTCTCTTGATTTTCATTTGTAATGAAATCCATGAACTGGATTCAAACAGTACTTTTATTTCAATTACAGATTTGTATCTTTTTTATTTGAAATGTATAATCTACCGATCAATATATTTGAAATTGAAGAAATTATTATAATATACTAGTTATTAGTTAAGTATTATTTTGTAAGAAAATCTGTGGATTATCTTACTAAAATCGGTAGATTTCTGTAACAAACATTATAACAAATTTATTTCTCAAAAGGTTTTAGCAAACATTATATTTTTTCGTATGGGCCAATTTTATGGAAGTTTTGTAATTATTTTCGAATTTTTCTTATCTAATTTATGGGAGATCATTTATATATGGGTCCGGCAATACGCAAAAAGTAGGCAGTTTTCCGTTAGCCACACGTAAGAGATTAATCGCCAAATATAGCATATTTTTATCTCTTTAGTTTATATATCTTATGTTTATGAGGAAAATAATTTTATATACACTAATCCTTTTTTTTATAATCACTTCATTAAACACAGACCGACGACTATGTTCTGACTTCGTTTCTTATTTTGGATTTCTAGATATCTTTTTCTCCATTCTCGAACTTGTTTTTTATAAAAGTAACCCAATTTTTATTAGAATTTTAAACAAACTCAATCACCTATAGTTTGGAATTTCACGAGAAATATTTTGTTTTCAAAACATCTTTTACACATGAATTTGGAACACAGAAAAATAATATACATAATATGAAGATACCATATATCGTATACTACACAATGATTTTTATTAATAAGAAAATACTGTACATCGTATACGTCAACGACTGAATTGTTACAATATTCTATCTTCAGTTAGGCTATTTGCCTCACAGCCAGAAAAAAAAGGACATTTTCAGAAGAAACTATAAGGGAAACAGCTGCCACTTTCAAATATCGTAGTACTGCAAGCAATAAGAGAGCGAAAACTGATGGTTCCCCTAACCACCAATGGGTTAAGGAAAGCATTACAATTTAAAAAAAAAACTATTATCTTGATAAAAAAGTTACAGCCACTCAGTCCTTTGTACGTGAATTGTGTTGATTTATTTTTCTCTGAATATATGTCTCGAGTGTATGTTCTGTTCTTTAACCGCAGGCAAAGACAGCTTAGCGAAAATTTAATATTTTCAAGCAATGATGAACAATGTAGAAAAAAAGCGCGATACTCTTAATAATTTTCATCATTTTCATTATAAAATGACTAAAATTATGTATTTGTTAATGGCTTACAGGATTTAAATTAAATTACTGCATTAATTCCAAGATTAACTAATATAAATAGTTTTGCTTTTCGTCATTGATATATTCTTCATTTAAATTAGTCTAAATTTCAAGATTTGAAAAATCCTTTCAAAATTCTGAGCCATGTGTTTGAGCCATGAAAAAGTGATCCATTATTGTTTAAATAAAAAATATTGTAGCATTTAAAATGTTTAATTTGTTTATATTATGAAATTTAAAATTATAAAACTCATCAAATTTCAGCAAGTTTATTTCAGCTTAGAATTTGGAGTCAAAATGAAAACAAAAATGTACTGAATTATGTGTTGTAAAGTTAGTTTTGTAAAGTAAAGCTTTTAACGTTTTTCTCTCGTTTAACGTTTTTTTGTAACCTTAGAGATTTTTTGTAATTTGAAATACATAAAATAAAACATCTCTCCAATCAATTGAAAGGTGATTAAGGCAAATTAGAATAAGATAAAAAATGAATTGTGGACAGTTATTCATAAGTGTAGAATTAAAAATGATTGTAAATAGTTAATTGCGAGTAGTCCATAAATGTATGTCAGAAATATGAAGGGTTTGCAGTAGCTGTAAGTAAATTCAGTTAGACTTATTAGTCAGTTGTAAAAGTCGTAAGAACTCCTTCCTCAGTATTTGAGAAGTAACTAGCTCATTTGTCATGGGTGAATTCGTAAGCAAAAACTTTAATGTTTTATTTTAAACTAGGATTTAAGTGCCTAGGGAGAAATAAAACATAAATAAGTTAAACAAAGTAATAATTAGTAAGGCAATTTAGTTCTTTTTTTTAACGTATCTTCATTAAATTATGAACTTAATGTTTCAGCAGTATTACTTAAATTACTGAGGATATCAACCGAAGTGTAAATAATAGAATAAAGTTATAGCTGCAGTAAATGTGTGCGTGTCTGAGAGAGAAACAAACTCTTTGAAAAGATGTTCCAATCTTCTTTCTTTTCAAGTGGTTATCATAAAGTTGTTTTAAAATGCAGAACGCTTTATCGGTAATCCAGCAGATATTGGATCAGAGCAATGTAAGATTACCGAAAACCCGAATTTCTAGAAAATCGCTAATACTAAAGCATTTAAATAGTAAAAAGTATATGTTATGTATAACATTTAATACAGTGCATGTAAATATAAATTATCAAATACACGAAGTAATTAAAACTACAAAAAATGTACACTTTTGTTCTGATAACTTATATTATTTTATTAAATTATAAAGCTTAAAATAATTTTTTGTGTTAATTTTTTTAATGGAAAACCACCAGCTCACTGCCAGGGTCGAATAAATGAAGTGTTGGATAAATGAGGGAGTACTATATTACAGTTAGCAAAGTGAAACGTGCAATTCCCCCCACTGGTGCTCTTCTAATACATTACATAGATGATAATTTTATCATTAGTTATGTAAAATAATTAAATCACAATGTATTGACTAATAGTTAGTTGAGAGGTATTGGATCATTTTACTGAATATGATACTGATAAGCGAGAGCTCAAATCAATGTAACTTATATACTTTTGTTCCATATAACATATGGAAATGATATACAATGTTATCAAACATTCATTAATATATATAATATAATGTCAACAATTAAACTTTACTATTTGAACGAATACAATTTACCTTTGTCAAAACATTGATGAATTTATTTGTCAGCATTTCTCTATCAAACATGTTCGACAATTCGAAACTTCCCATTTTACACATTTATATTTCTGTGATGAAAATGTGGAAGAGCTCTAGTAATAACACGAATTTACAACATTGCATTTAATTTGAATTATAAAATTAGACAATTCTCATAAAGTTACAAACGTCATATACCTAGAAGTACTGCTTAATGTATGTAAAAGTATGGAAAAACTTTAATTATTATTAAACAATGACCTATACATCTATTTAAAATTAACTCTACATATTAATTATTATGTGCAAACTGTTGTAAATTGCAGCTATTAATGCTGATTGGTTTGGTTTCAGGAAGCCGAAGAATGGAGTAATCTGTATTATATAGAGAAAAGAAATCAATCCACTAAGTTCTATAATGACAGACTTAGAAAGATCAATAAACGTTGAGAGAAATATTTAAGTATGAAGATGGTGACTATGTAGATAAATCATATGAATAACAAACAAAATTTCAGCTCCTATTTCGATTTATATTTTTTGTAATAATTAAAGTTTTACAATACCAAGGGTTACTTTTATAGCAGACTTCTCGAAACAAAACCAATCAACATTAATAGATGCAATTTACATTCATATGTATATAAAGACCAATCAATGTGAAGAATAGATTTTATCCATATATCTCTGTTATTTCTTAGTAAAAATGTAAACTTTACGATATTGTTTCGTACGTTATCAGCATGCATAACAATTATTATAAGTATTATATTATAAGTATCGAATATGATCAAAATGATATTCTTAAAATCATAACATAAGCAATTTTAAAAAATATTCTACTCCAATTTATAATATTATCTGTACTTACATATACGATTAAGATCATGCATTAAATAGCGAAGAAGGAGATTATGTACCAGAAATGGAATTTAACACTTTTTCTTTAGTACAATGCACTTAGTTTTAAAAATACAAACTTTAGAATATATGAATTTGTGTGCATAGTTATTATTAATATACGAATTTATTCCCTCACTTCTTAGGTTTCTAGAATAAGAGTGCTGGTATAGAATTCAAGAATAATCTACGTAGCAAAAATTTTGCTGTAGCATTAGCATCACACCATTGTGGTACTCATCTACAAGTACCATACTTTACTATCACACATATATTGTAGTCATATTTTAAAGTATATGACGTAGCCTTTTTATGACTCAAGTAAACACAAAAATATGAGGCCGAAAGAAGAGCAGGGTAAAGTATCAAAACAAAAATAACCCCAGAGGATCGTTACTGCTCCCGTGGTATTGATTATAATATTAGACCCTATGCAGCTTCCAAAGAAAAATGGGTACTTCGCTAGTTTAAAAGGAGTAAGATATCTTTTTGTTTCATATTCATACATTCTTTTTATGTGCTCAGACCCATATTATACAGGTTTATTCATAAGTTTCATGAAAAGTTTTGAGATTTACCTAGATAAATTATTCATTGTGTCCAACATTTTCTGATAAAAAAAAAAAAAGATAATTCTCTTATGAAAATCACATTCTCACTTAACTAATTTATTGTAAAAATAAATACTATGAGAGCTTTTAAACGAGTTTAACACTAAACCTACTTTAACTTTCACTTTAGAGGCACACGAATCTTATGTGCCTCTAAAGTGAATTCCATTTATTGATGAATTAGTAACAATTAAAGGAAAATCTGCATTTTTGAAATCTTTCATTATTTAACTCTACTGCCATTTTTTTTTCTAATTACAAAGTCAATAATTATTAGATTCTAATCGAAGGTACGAAAGAGCAGGATAAAATAAGTTATTAATAAGCACTGAAGAAAAGAAAAAGTAACTCTTATTCGAGTCCCACTTAATTCATCATTTCTAAAGTAAGATTGACTAATTAAGTCATAGCTTACCAAATCACTCGTTCTTATTCAACAACTTCTCGTAAATAACCGAAACTAACTAATACTTTTACTAAGATTCCCTTCAATCGTAAAGATTAACTGCGGCGATTCAATATATCTTCAGCATATGTATAAGTTTTGTTGTTATCTTCAATTTTCTCTCATTTTCTTTTCAATTACATTTTATTTATAATCACAGTCTCTAATTCAATCCCCACTTCTTATATGATTATTTATCGAAGCGTGTTTTATTTCGTTTGGGAAGAAAATGCAATTTAAATTACTAAAAAGCCCCAAGGCCAGTGAGAAAAAAATCGCAAATAGCCCAACGTCACAAGCATGAAAAGTTTCCGCAATCATTTAACGGTCTTTCGAAAAATCATAAGTCGCGCGTCGTTTGTCTGCTTTGCTTTTGTGTTGTTCCTATTATGTTTGTATTTGACAATGGAAAATGACAATAATATTGTAAACAAAAGACTTTTTAATTCGCTGAAAGTCTTCCTGATTCCAATTTGATGAAAACTACGACAAAACTACATTTTCTTAATTTGATAGAAGATGGCAACTCCTTTCTGACGTGCATTATTATTTTCTCAACATTATTAATGTTTTATGAATATGTAAGCAGAAATGATACGAGCTTAAAGAAAGAGCTATTATGGAAATATTTTCATAAGAAGTGACTTGTAAAGGAAGAAACTAAAGGAATAAATGTAAGAGAAAACTAAGATGAAACCAATCCGGAGCCTGCCTTCGACAATTGGAAAGAGATAACTTCTGATTCAAACAATCTAGTAAGAGGACTGAGTCACTATAAACTAAGATATAGATTTGTGCGAACGAGATAATTGACGGCGATGTCGATACTAAAGTGACTGAAAACTACTAAGGGAGGATGAAATTTGCGGAGATAAAGAGAGTCCAATGGAATCTAGGAAGAGTTCATTGATAGTACAACAAAATTTATGATACAAATATATGAATGTTAAGGACATTTGATGGTCAATCTTACCAATAATCAATTTCTTCAACACTTGGTGGGTTAGAATTATTTACAATGACTCAAATATTGAGTTCATTGGCTAATAAAAAATGCATGATTGTTCTAAAGCTTTGCAACTTATCAAAGTATATAGTAATATAATTCACTTCATTGATAAATAAAATACATGTATTGAAGTATATATTCATTTTATAAAATAAAACCTGTGTATTAAATCTTTAATCATGAAAGAAACTTTAAAAGAATATGTGATTTTGTTTAGGAAGCCTATATAAAACTATGCACACACATATATACATACAAATAATGTGTAAGGGATCTATCTATTAAGACTCAAAGAAAATCGAATGGATATCATAGTATTTTAAGCAGCTGTTATAGTTATTAGATGGAAAAGGTTTGATTAATTAGTTTACGATATCGTCCCCTAAACTTACACAATTTTTTGGATCACAACATGTTTATCTCCATAACAACAAAAAACACCAATATGCTTACACATCTAATGATTATCAAATCATAATCATAACATGATATTCAGAACTAAAAAAAAACTATTGTAGGAGTAGATGCGCAAGTAAAAAATTGATTAAAATTTATTAAAAAAAATTTAATAAAAGAATTACAATTATTAATGTATCTTAAAAATGTGAAGCTAATTTTAAAAGTTAGGAAGGAATTGTTTAAATTTAAAAAAAGAGCTTAAGAAGCTAAGTTACAATGATATCGCAATGTTTTGTTTTGAATTAAATGCTTTAGTTCTTTTTTTTTCTAATTTTGAATGGAGTGGATTTTTCTTCATCCAATCTAGGCTTATATATTTTTTGTATTAAAAATCGGTCTCGAACCAAATCAAACATCCGAGATCCACGCATTTAAACCCATCCAAACATTTATGCATTTTCTTTTTTTAATTATAAAATTTGAATTCTAGTTAAGTGTTAAGAATACTCACAGTATACATTAAGAACCCACTGATCTTCTAAGGCACTATCCCCATTTA
Source organism: Nephila pilipes (assembly GCA_019974015.1). Lineage (NCBI taxonomy): Eukaryota > Metazoa > Arthropoda > Arachnida > Araneae > Nephilidae > Nephila > Nephila pilipes. Next base: position 44,794 of record BMAW01038946.1, read on the forward strand.
CAGGATTCTCAGCTCTGCAGATCAGGCTCTTTTCATTGTCATCACTAGAGGGTGTGAGAAACAACTTGCTAGTAGTGACATCATCTTGGATCTCATCGGTAGCATAACGTTTTAAATCCTTGCCATCCTTCCACCACGAGATCTTTGCAGGGGGTCTGGAACCTTTGCTGACGCAGACGATTTCTACTCTCTCACCCGCTGAGCAAGGTCTGTTTGGAGTAGTGATCTGGACTTCAGTTGGATTCACTGGAAAATAACAATATTTCACTTGTCTTATAAATAAAAGTCGCATTGTGATATGATCAGGAGCAGAAACTTCGATGGCAAATTGTCTTTGCATTGATATGTTTTAGATATGGTTGGAATGATTATAAATACTGATCAAAGATTTAATTTTGTGTTAAAATTTTGTTTTTTCTATCCTTATTAGTTACATTTTAGTATGCGTTTCTTACATTTCAAGCATTTTTTTTATGTTTAAAGCATTTTTATCAAATAATTCAAAATCATACCTCCTTTCTCCCATATGTATACATAACAGATTCCCAATTAGATGACTTAAAGGCGGCCTTCACGTAACGTTAAAGTATTAGGTCCTGAAAATCCAACACTTTTTTTGATAAAAAAATATCCAAGATCAAAAATACGTTTCGACTTCACCATCCGTTAGAGAACAGTGTATTTTATAATTTTACTTATTTGTGTATCTTTCATCATTATACTATCATCTTTCCTTTCTTATACAGTAATGCTAAATGGCTTTAAAACTTCACTTAATCATGTGAAATTTAGAGCATTTTTTTTAAATTATAAGAATGCTATGCCATAAACTATTTTGTTTGTGTTATACAATCACAAAACCTATATAAAAATTAGAACAATTATCTGCCAGGAAATGTATTCAAAGTTTCGATTGGAGTTCTTTGACATTAGACGAAGGCAGCCTTAAAATTGAATCATTCTGTCAAATGGTTTTATACAATTCTAAATTTTTACATATTGAAAAGAACTAAATTTAATTATAACGAAGAAAAATCTTTTTAAAATAAATTTTTGAGAGTTACATTTATATTAAACGTTCGGCCTTTAAAATACAATGTATATAATTTCGTTTTATAAGCTATATTTTTTAAGCTTTAATTAGATTGACGAACGAAATAGCTAAATGTATAAATGTGCTATATTTTTAAATGGTTAGATAACTAAAGTTAAGAGTGTGCATACAATTTTTCAACAGAAATATATATACATGGCTGTCTTTGGTGGTGTTACTTTCCAAAAAAACATGGAAACTATATTTTGTAGTGTTATGAGTTATCTAAGTCAGTATAATGGGGTTAGATCTCTTGAGTGACCAATATCTTTTCTTTACACACCCCATTTCTCGAGAAAAACGCAATCGAAATATTTAGGCTTCCATAAATTATAGATTTAAGTATTTGAGGTATTTTTCTAAGTATTTTTAATAATTGCATTGTTTAGTTTTTCATTTATTAATCTTTGTAGTATTTTTGCATTTTTGTTGATTTTCAAAACCTTTTTTTCTTTGGTCAACTTCACTGTTATGGGATTTTAGGACACTTAACTGTATCATCGTGGGGCGAAATAACATTAACGTTCAATCCAATATAATTTAATACAGGAACTTTATATTTTTATTATGTAATATCCTTTTACATTTACTTTTATTCTAATATTTATATATAAGTTCCAAATAATCTTAAGGGATTTAAAGAAATATATAACTATTGTACACTCTTTCTCAAAATTATGAAAATCAGTACTTTACTGTGTAAAAGATTTTGAAGTATGATATTGATCAAAATTTACAAAAATTATTAAGTTATCAATTCATAGTAGAAAACTGATAATTTTTGAAATTATGTATATTTTTTAAAAATTAAAAGAATTTGTTTAAAAACACAATTATTCAGAAAATTGCTAAATTTAAAGAAAACAAACTATTCAAAATTCATAAAATTATTTTTGGTAAAACTTGGTCTGAAGTTGATGTATAATTCATTACTTTAGAACTATTATAATGAATAGTTTCTAAGAAATACTTTGTGAAAGCTAAAGATTTTTGTTTAGAGGAAAAATGAATTTAAAGCTGAAAAATGACAATAAGATTTTGATTTTTCTTGATAATTGTGGAAGATATGGTAGGATAGTTAAACATTTCGCACGAAAATGATCCGTATAGAGGGGACTAAAACATTTATTTGTTTCAGAATATCAAAACGTTTGAAATTTAAGGATCCTGAGTCGCCTTAAAACATTTTCTCATAAAAGTTTCTGTCATCAAAGACTCGACTTTACAAACGAATTCCTGTGCTTGACTGAAATAATTGATGTATTATATCCTGATTGAAAAACAATAGTACTATAATGCCAAACGACAGATATAAATTTACAAAATTATTTAAATTATTCCGAGGAATTTTGAAATAATTGAGATTATATTTTTAAATTCCATCCGAAAATTCTTGACTTATTTCTAGCAACTATGGTGAGAGTGGCAGGGATGTATGTATGGTAGTGATAACTAAAAATATTAGTTAAAAGTGACGAATCCAGCATTTTATTTCCCTTTGTTCCTGTCTTATAAAATTTCAAAGCTAGTATTTCTAAATAGTTTAGTCTAAATTTAGTAGCTGTATTGCAGTTGATTGTCAAGAATATACTCATAGAAAAGACACCAGATTTTGGAATTTTAGAGCTTCGATATTATTAGCATGTTTTCATCCAGTATACCAGAATAGAGAAATTATATAATAAAATTTGCTAAATCACCTAATATAGCCAATTATAAGAAAAAAAATATTAAGAAACAAGAAACAATTTAAAACATAGAATTTGACCGCCAAAATGTTATTATTAAAATTATCAAATAATAGTTAACATCTTTTTGTAATGCAAAATATTATGAAATGGTATTTTTTTATTTTTGGTTTTTGTTTATAACTCAGTAAAGAGCGTGATACAATGCAATCTCTGTAGTTTGAATTCTAGTTATAAAAACGGATAACTTTAGCATCGAAAAAACAATTTCAGTCTGAACTTAAAAATTAATAATAGTTTTTTTTTTTTTTTCAACAAGCTCCAGAGAATACATATAAAAATAACTTTGAAAGAGGGCATATTTTTAACACATTCTTAAATCTATTTATTTGGATAATCTTCATCTCATTACAGAATATTAAATATGCTTGAAAAGTGAAGTCACGTGAATATTTTTATCCTTTTTTAGGATTTTCAAAAACTTTCATTCCATTTTTTTTTTAAATAAGCGTAATTACATTTTCGAAACTCTACTAAATTGAACAAGATTTGTAGCGCTAGTGACATCCTTTTGTGATAAAAAGTTGCAGATCTCTCTGGATCCAGTGCTTGAAAATTGGATGAAGTTAGGCAGAAAAAAATGCAATATGAGAGTTACATAACCAGGAATAATACGATGGTGATGGTATGAATAAATGAGCTTATAATGATGATGGCGTTAATCTGACTTTCTGGTTTTAAGATTTTTATGACTAGAGAATGTGTTTTGAGACGAAACATGGAATACATTTTATACCATAACAAAGTTATTGTTTCAGGCAGAAATGTGGAATATTATAAAATAACCTGCTGTCTAAAAGATAGCGAATTCAGAATATAAAATTAATTATTCGAGACTTTTGTTATTGAAAGAAGTGTTCCAATTCCAGGACTTATTCTTCAACCTTATGAAGAAAAAGCCAATGGTATAAATTTTGTGATCAAGATGTTTTAGACTTTATAAGGTCCTACCGGCTATGAAATCCATTCTTTTATTTGTGTTTTTAATGAAAGGAATACACAAAATTCAAAGCTAATATGTGATATATAGGCAATGAATTGATGTCTTTTGGTTGCACATTAATGCCAAGACATTTTTTACTCATATGACCGAAGATCTTAGAAACAAATGGATTATCTACGTTGTTTCTCTACTCCAGCGGCAAGTGCCTTTACCTATTCTTATAATTGCAGTATTCTTGAGATGACTTCATTTTGAGGGCGAAGAAATAAAAGATGCGGTAACATCCTGATAAGTCTTTAAGGTTGGTACCTTCTATGATGGTGGTATACAAAACCTTGTGTCTGGATGTGATAGATCCCTCATTGTACTAAGTAACACTAAGAAAGTTATCTACACTGAAAAGTGGCATAATGGTTGCAAATCATAATTAAATATGTATCTTTTGTAATTAACTGTTTCCTTTTTTTTACACAATAATTGAACTTAGTTACCAAATAATCTTGTATAATTATTACAAATACATGTGCCTATTTCTTCGTAATAATAATTAACTAACATAGCCATAATGATCTTATGACTTATTTAACTTCATGGAGAAAAACTTGGACTTATCCATTTGTCGTCTCGTCTGTCCTCATAAATATTAGTCTAATCGTAAATGTAAATTTCAACTTAATTCCAAGCGTAGATAAAATAGCGAAAATAACCTTGTTGCAATCAAAGTTGAGATCAACAATAAGAAGTCTGACTACTGATCAGAAGGTTAGATATATCCCTGTAGAAAGATTGGACAGAATCATGCCAACAATAATGATAATGTATTTAAAATCATTTCGAAGAATTTGCATGAAGGAGACAAACTGAAGAAAGAACCACGATGAAACCAGAATACGATTCCTTTCTCTTTCACTTCGATTACCTTGCTCTTCAGTGCTACCTTTAACGTAACTATCAACTCTCACTATTTAATAGTGATAGTAGAAGGTAGTTTGTTTACTTCAGCTTAACTTCGTTTATACTGGCTTGCCTTGACAGAATAGCTGCTCGTCCTCATAGTGATAGAACAGAAGTAGGCTGGTGGTGATCAGCAGTCGCCACAATCTCATACCAACAATTATGTAATCCAGCCAGTTACATTTTAAAATGTGTTATATTATTATTTCTATCAATCCAAAGCCTCTTACCGTGACCTTTAACTACTTCTATAATTTATAAAAGAATATGCTTAATGAATTGCAATGCGAATAATTCGACCAATGAGTAATTCGATCAGATAGAGGAAAGTCCTTTTCTCAATAAATCACATGGACAAGCAACAAACTCTCACGCTCTAATCAAGATATTTACACTAGCAATTTTCCTATTACCGTTACATTTCTACCTGTGACAGGTTCAATTTTTGGTTACTTTTGTATTACTTGATTCCATGTATTCACTCCACTTATAAAGTTTATTTAATTTGTATAACAACGTTTCGTTTTGTTGGAAAGGAAATGGAAACTTAAATAAAAAAAAGTCAGAAAGAGACCCCAGATGTTACTTAAAGAATGTTTCGCGAAAGTTCATGTTGTGAGAAGAATTATAAATTTTGGATTATGCTTTACAATGTGAGCGAATTCAGATACATCTCATGTTCAGAAATAAATAAATGTTGGTTGGCCATAAAATGATTGGATAAATTGTATATTGCACTTTATTTTGTGATTGCTAAAAATCAATTTATATTTTGGGTTATATTGAAACTAAGAAAAATTATGTATGCTATAGATGTCAGCTGGGAATATTTTGATTTATCCTTTTAATGTTTACTTATCTTTAAAATTCATTAATTCAGTGACATTTTTACTAATTTCCAAACTTAGATGATTTTGTGTACAGCCGGCGCATAGCAAACGATTACGTAATTAAAACGTTTTTCTGAATTTCACTTGGTGTGTGTGTGTGTGTGTGTGTGTGTGTGTGTGTCATCAAATTTTCGATCGTTAATTTAACCAACTTCCCATCAAGCTAGAAATCTGAAACCTTGGGAATCGTTCTCACTAGCCTAACAATACGATATTTGGACATTTGCGACAAGTTTTAGCTAGTATTTTCTTCAATAATGCAGTTTATCCCAACCACTTGGCGCGATTTCAAAAATTGGCATCAAACTTGGCGATTTTTTTGTTTGGCTGAACGTTAAGTCCGTAAAACGGACCAGGGTAGCCACATTTGGCAAAATACTGCCAAATAATTCTTGTCGCCAAGAGTGATTGGGTTAAACTGCATTCCAACCATTTAATTTACCGAATTAATTAATTAATTTTAGTTACTTTTAACGTTTTTATGTATTTCACTTGGTTCGTGTTTCTGTGTGTGTGTGTGTGTGTGTGTGTGTGTGTCATCAAATTTTCTATCGTTAAATTAACCAACTTCCCATCAAGCTAGAGTTCTGAAATTTCGGGAACCGTTCTTACTTGCCTAACAATGCAATATTTAGATATTTGCGACCAGTTTTAACTAATATTTCAATAATCTTTCTTAATAAATTTTGCCACTATATAAAAACGTTGTTTTTAAAAACGTTGGTTTTTATCTCGAATTATTTTAAATGAGAAAGTTAACCACAAAGAGAATACTGAGACTTTCCGGCAATCATTTTAAATTTTTTTGCTGACCTATTTCTGTAAAGATGGATTAGTCTAAATATTTGACACCATGGCTATCAAATTATTTTATCGATTTTTATGAAAGAGTGTTTGTGTAAATAAAACTAATATTCTAGATGATTAATTAATACTAGTATCTGTATATACTTATTTGATGCGTAAAGTTTATTAAGAATGGAAAAAGAGAAACAAAAAGCGCACAAAGGATCTAATTAAATTTATGGAAACATGCCAAAATATATTATTTTTTTAGTATTAGTGATAGAGATAGGGCAAAAAGATTGTTGTTAATAAAAATGACAGGATTAATTAAATGAATTGTTATTTATAAGCTCTTAGAAATGCGAATCAGGAGGAAAAGAGTACACAGCCCATGTACATTGGCGCTTAGAGCGAAAATTAAATTCATAAAAACTGTGAATTCAACAAGCTGTAACAGTTTCCTTTAATACTGATAAAACAAGAAAATCATGTGCTCACTTGAATTATTCTTTACCTAAAAAGGTGCTTTAAAATTTCACTTTGATTTTCGGGAAAGGTACTTTTTTTTGTGTAAATTTTAATACCCTATTAATTTAGCAAAATGTCAAATATACAGAACGATTAATACTTATTGAAACAATATAATCATTTCAGTCTATTGTTCTTATTTAAAGTTCGACAATGAAATATTTACACTTTCCAGTTGGTTACTTAAGGTTCCCGTCTACCGGCCATTTTGATTTCGTCGACATAATGTTAGTTCTATGAAACTACGACCACCGCTCGCAAATTTTTACTATTTGATCTATTTTAATACTATAAAGTGTAACTGAAAGAGCAAAAAATAATGAAGGTTTCTACGAAATCACTCTTTTCTTTTGAATCTTAAAAATATTTAAAAATATTTTGTAAAGACCAGAAAACACCCAAATGAATCATTTAAATACAAGAAAAACTATTTTTAAAAATCGGAGGAAAAGATTTCCGCTGAAGCCTTCATTATTTTTTGCTCTTTCAGATGCACTTTATTGCATTCATATAGATGAAAAAGTAAATGAATGATAACGGTAGACAAAATTCCATAGGATTAACATTACTTCCACGAAATCAAAATGGCCGGTATATGGGAGCCTTAATACGTTGATATCTTAAAACAAAACATAATCCAAGACATTCAAACATTCTTTATCAAAATATTTGCAATAAAGTTTGTTTTTATTTTATCTTATTGTTTAAATTTATCTTATTACTAAACAATTCCAACATAATCCAAATGCACTATTTTTTCAAAAAACGCATGTTAAAAGAGCAAGCATTAAATTGTAAAGATTATAGAGAATATTTTGAAAAAAAATTATTAATAATAATAATATTTAACTATTTATAAAATGTATTTGGAGACTTTTTCATTTGTTAGAGGCAATTATACATACATTTAAATTAAAGAAATATATATGTTATTGCATATCACCACATATTTTTTTCGTGTTCTTGCCATATAATCTAGAAAGAAAGAATTATTTTTTTTTATTGAATCCTATAACTTCCCTCGAGGTTTTAAGCCAAGAGCTCTACACAGATTCCTGTAAAAAGAAAACTATTACACTATGTCATCTAACGGGTTGAACTAAACTCAATGGAGCATCAAAAACACTCCCATGAGCCAACTTTATCCTTAATAGAAAATCTCACACAAAAACCTCGCTCACAAAGATATCTCGGTCAAGAACACAATTTTTTTCTCAAAACACTACCGTATCTCACAGCTGTAAACGTGATACTTCTTCTGAACCAAAGAAAAAAAATAATATCTTTCCTGAGAAACAGCTGTACAAAAATCGAAAGATCAAAGTCACAATAACTTCCTTTCGAAGCCTACTGACATTCTTATTAAGTTAAGAAGAAAAATGCAGAAGAAACTTTAAGCTGTGTAGACAGTTCTTCCTGTTAGAAAATAAAAGTGTTCGACGTATTGACTCTGAAACTCGGTACTTTTTCAGAACTCTTGAAGTCTAAAGCTTCGGCTTGAAGTTTAATACAGATTCGGTAGCTGTTGAAGGCAATTCAATTTAATGTATATAAACAAGTTTGTGATATTTGAAATTGCATCAAGAAAAGAAAATGGAATCAATTTAAGTTATTTATTTGTTTTTATGACTTTATATACATAAGGCAGCCATTATTAGAAATGAATATTCGATTTTAAGAAATGATTCTAGAGCTTGTTTTCACTTATTATTCAAAGCCAAGACGAAATAAAGCGCGTAAGGGTGCAGAGATCATTCAGCAAGTGTCAGCAGAGTGAGAGAACGTTACAAGGAGTAGAATGCTTATTTAATAGGGCGGAAAAAGGAGATAGCACAAAATGATTTTATAAAATCATCAATTAAAATAGCTCGGGATGTTATTATAACATGCGAGTTTCTTTAGAGGAAATAAATAAACTTAAAAGTGGAAGAAACATTTCGTGTTAAGATGAATTTTAAAAAAAAAGATGATAAATTTAAATATATATATATATATATATATATAACACATCGATCAATAACTCCCGAGACTAACCCAGAGATGGCGCTCGTAGTAAACCAGTAACTAGGTCTTTCTAGAGTACTAACCTTTGCTTGAAACGTGTCAAAATTTTAAGTCGATCGGACCAGGAAAAAGGTTTTTTGAAGTGAAGTGAAAAAGTTTTTTTCCAAGTGGGTGCCGCGATTGCTTTCGATGGAACAAAAACAGCAACGAGTCGATGATTCAGAAAGCTGTTCATTTACTCACCAACAAAAGATTTCTTGCGAAAAAAAAAAAAAAGAAAGAAGAAAAAAAAAAATTTGGGAAAAAAAAAAAAAAAAAAAGATTTGGAAGCTTGATTGGAACAATTGTATCACCCTAAAAGGTGATTAACAAAAGGTGTTATGTTGATGAATAAAAAAAAATTTTGCAAAAAAAAATGTTGTTTTCAATGTTAGACTCGGGAGTTATTGATCGATGTGTTATCGCATCTCTTCTGCATGAATCGATTGCTATGATATTACCTACAGAATTGAAAATGCAAAACATTTTTTTTTTGTTTATTTAACAATTAAATTATATTTTATGCACTTGAAGACTCACTATTTTTTTTTTCCGATTATTCGAAATTTCACCTTGAAGTTTATTCATTATTGTTTACCACAGCTTCATTTATCTTTAAGAGATTCAAGAATTTTTTTTTAATATGCAAGCATGCCTTATGTGTTTTCCTTTTCTCAAATTTAAGTAAGTTTAAAAGAATAAAACATATCGAAGTCCTTTTCATCTTCATCGGTGTTCAAAACGGGAAAAAAAGCAAAGGGGGAAAATGAGACTCACAAAGGCTTATTTTAAAGAAAACAGACTGTAACTTTAGGACATTGCTTTTCGATTTCGTACTTACAGCTGATATCTAATTTGACAGATGCAGTGACGGGTGCAGTGAGGTTGGTATTGGACGCTTGGCAGATGACTTCTGTGAGCAAGTCCTCCCTTTTGAGGGCATCAATGACCATCTCGTTTCGAACCACCCCTCTCTCAGGGTCGGTCTCTGAGAATTGATCCGTGACCTCCGTCCGCACTCTCCTCCAGGACACGGTGGGCAGGGGCTGACCTGAAACACAAATCGATAACAGAAAAGAGTCAGAGAGGGAGAGAGTTTTTTGGTGTAGGGTTTCAAACCCCTGTCAAAAAAATGTGATGGGGAATGCATGGAAAAAGTTTCATTTCGTGTTCATATTGAATACCTCGGGGCTTAGATGGAAAGTTATTGTATTTGCGGTATTTTCCAATGTTCGATTCCCGTTCTGTGGAGCCAAGTATAAGGTCTAGAGAATATAACAATAGAATAGCGTCTGCATCGTTTTTCTTTCATGCCAATACTTGATCAGATATGTGAGAACTACGCACAATGAGTGATGCTTAATCTCTAAATTTGTTACAGAAATTATCATGAATATTATAATTATGCTATAGCAATTAGAATTGTTATAATATTGATGTTATAGCAATTAGAATTATTATAATATTGATGTTATAGCAATTAGAATGAATATTATATTGATGTTAAAAAAATCAGTGTGAATGTTATTTTATTCATTATATAGTTCAGTATTTATAGATATCGTCAGAATTTACTCTACATTATATCATTTACTTGAAATATTAACATACTTCATGATTGCTTTAAACATATTCATTGAATTTCTGTAAAGGTTATATTATTCAAATTCTAGAGTGACTGACATTCATATTCCATCAAAAAAAAGGACCAATGATTAAAAATTTAATTGAATATTTAAATATTTTTGAATACTATAAGTGATTTGACAATCTTAAAAAAATTAACATAATTTCTTCTTAGAATCTCTTCTAGAGATAACGCATGTTGAAAAAAGTATTTTCTCTTCTTTTCCGAATTGTTTAATCTCAAGGTTATAAAAGCTGACTCTTCAATGGCGAACGTTATACGTGTCATACTTTTAATATCACTTTACATAAAAAGAAAAAATACCACATTAATATCAACTTAATTTATTACTTTTAAGAAATTAGCCTTTTATTTGAACCTCATAGCAAACTATGAAATTTATTTAAAGTTTTTTGAATAGAATTTATGAATATCCTTAACCAATTTTTAATCATGGTACTCTTTTCAAAAAGCTCTAACTTAACATATATAAAATTTACAAATATTTATCCATTCAACGTACGGATAAAACTAGCGTAATTATAGTACTAAACAAAAAATTCAATGAAATTAATTAAAATGCTATTTTATTAATAGAAATAAATTTCTAAAAATCGCGTTATATTATATGGTAACTAGACACCTTATGGAATCGTATTGCAATTTGAAGTAGGCTTTTTCTATTAAATATTTAGTGCCTGCATTATACAATATAATTTATACTATAAGTGATAAGGTAATCACGACGCCTTCGGCAGGTAAATATGAGCTTATTTATGCAATGTTTCAGTAATCCTCACATTTTAAGACAAAAAGTATTGGAAGTCGTACTTTAAACTATCATAATGGACTATTTGTTTAGTTCTGTATCATTTTATAAAAAGAAAATCATATTTACATTTATAAATAATTATGTATAATCAGGTAATAATCAAAAAATTTATTTACATTTATAAGGATAATAATTTGAAAATATTACTTTCAAAATCTCCTCATATAAATAAACATATATTAATACAATTCAATTTTGTTATTTGAAGAGTTTCAAACTATTGTTTCAAATACACCTACTTGCAACTCAAAGTATTATAAATTGTTAAAATTGTTGCTTTTCAATATAATTTGCAAATAAGTTTAAAATAGATTATTTCCCCCTTTAATCTGCTTATTAATTCAAATATATTAATGCAGAAAATTAAATCAGAGCCTTTGATAATACAATATGTAATTTTTTAACATTCTTAAAAAGCTAACTGTAATGTTTCAGTTCTACAATTTTTTTTTCATTTATAAAGGAGAGTTTACTAAAATACTCTGATACAAACTAGCTTCGAAATAAAGTTTTTTTTTTTTTTTCTTATTTATAAAATTTACAATAAAGCAGACTTACAATCTTTGGAGTGATATAATGAGAGGGAATTTACAGTCTCTCCTATTTGCAATTTTTTTTTATAAACCATTTAAAATTATCGACATCGTAATACGAACCCTATGGAAATTCTACATTCATTCTCAAATTTTTCCTAGTTTATTTATTTGAAAGCAACACAGTACATACGAGATTGCAAAACTCATGAAGTCCAGTGGAAACAGATATTTTTTAAAAAAAGTTAATTTAATACTTTTAAATAATTTCTTAGTTATCTAAATTACACGTGTTTAATTCAAACCAATCAAATATTTGCAAGAAAACTATGAAAAATTATAATCTCGAATTTTGGTCTTGTTCTTTCTGATGTATAAGCTGTGTTCAAAAAGCATATTAATTTTAAATTTGTGAAATTTCAAGGAATTGACAATACTTTCTGGATCAAAACTGTCACAAAGCAAGAGTTTTAAATTTTAAAATGCCTTTATTATTTTTACATGAATAGCCAAATAACCATGTTTGTATTTAATATATAAATTTTTAAATATGTTTGTTTGCTTGTGCTGTCTAGAAATTCACATCAGTAATCACTGCAAATTTTTAGGAGGCTTTCTGAAGTCAGGAAAGAGTCGCAAGCATTTTCTCATAAATTTTATTCTTTAAATTTATTTTCGGTGATAATTTTCAAACCACTTCTTTTTTCTATGTTTTCCAAGAAATGTAAAATTTTTTCCTCAAACCATTTTCGTTCAAAAGGGGCACATTTTAATGAATTGTTCATGCTATTTGACTTTTTTAAATCGTTTAAAAAATAAGGAGGTGCCTAATTTTTCCTACCAAATTAAATGTAATATAAAACTAAATGTTTATTTGTTGCTTCGTAATTTATTTATATAAATTTACTCTCTTGATCGAACCTCCGAGAAATGTTGGAAAGTTATAATGATTTAAAAAAGGAACTGAGAAAAATATAAATACGATTATTTTAACCAAATGCTTAACTACACACTTTTTGAATACTTTTTACTTCCCCTTAAGAATATTACAGATACACTATGCATGGCTCTTATGCATATTGCGCCATTCCCTCACATGAGTACAATGTCTATCTTTGTTTCTGACTATTTATTCACTATTGTTTTATTTTAATTATTTACCCGTGTGAAGAAGAATTGTCCGGCTATTTTTAAATAAAATATTTCCAAAAATCAATAAATAAAAGAAAGGAATAAATCACAATGAGGTCACTTCGAAAGAATAAAGTATAATACATGACCCCCTGGATCATCAAGCAGTGAGTCTCAACTTTGGACGGTCCCCGATTCCAGCAATTTCCCTCTCTAAAATCACAAATTAAGGACCTGTAAAGGACCATTGAACAATTAAGCCTCTGGAATTTCGCCAAGTCATGTAGGAGAAAAAGACCCTTAAAACCGTTTTTGAGACTCTTCCCTTCTCTCCGGTGACCCCTTTATATAAGAGTGTCCTCCAAGTGTGACACACTTTCACCCACACACACACTCGCAGGTACTTCCATTCACGAAACTCGCGTCAACATAAGCAGTTCTGAGTGATCATGAAGAGGGTATCATATCCATTCACCTTCCTTCAGGTACGTATATCTTATGTAAATAAGTCCTTGCCACCTGTCGGTAGATCCGAATTAGATGCAAAAGAGTAATCTGATTCAGGTAAGCTCCTTTCTAAGTAAAATAGATAGAAATAACCCCACAATAGACAACTACACGATATTTTCCCAAAAATGTTTTTCAACACTTTTCGAAACCTTCTAGAAGTAGTTTATCGGACGTCCCAAACAGATGACGTGTGTGAAAAGCTAAACATTTTCAGGCTCATATACTCAGGGTATGTACCCAACTACCACATTTGAAAATGAGTTACCAATATATTGGACTTAGATTCGCTCCCTAATAATTTAAATTTCTCCTTTTAAAATTAATTTCCTTTAATTTTAATATTTTTTACAGAGGTAAAACTTATTCTTCTCAAATAAAATCAGGCACTCCCATTTGAAAATTTCAGCCAATAGAAATTCACTGCAGCTCTTCCCATTCTCCCACTCTCATTCCAAGCAGATAAAGGCATGCTGCTTTTCAAAGACTGTCAAATATAGCTTCAAATTGTTAGATATGAAGTAAATTTTCTTTTGATTCTTCTTTTAAACGCTAAGCCATTAAATATTTTTTCTGTTCAAATAACAGACTTTGAAAATGTACAAAGCTCCAAAAGCCTTTTCAGATACAGAAATTTAGAGGTGGAAGGTTCATGTGCTTTAGAGAGTCCGTCGACCTATAAATGAATCCATTAAAATAGCCACTCTGTTAAACTTATAATAAGCCGAAATGTTCATGTTAATTTAATTTTGTCATTTGGTTTATTCTACACTGTCATGAGCGGAGACTTCTTCTCTCCCATCTATGCGATATTTTGGCTTTTTCTTCGTTTGCTAAATTCTATTGATTTCCTGAATTCATAATTTGAAAATTAATAATTAATCAGTAAGAGTAGCTCCAAGCAAGTAGTAGTGAAGCAAATACATTCTCAGTTTTGTCACGTTTGGGGGGCAGAAAGGGCCATGGGGACCAAATAGGACAGGAATGTGGGGAGAGAGAGAGCAGCCGAGCTGGATAATCCTATCTACAGCATCAGGCCACGGTCAATAGATCAGATAACTGTATTGACTACACAGGTACTTATGCAGAATTTCAAAGCTTTTGGGCAAGTAGAATTGATCCAAAACAGTGTTGTAAGATTTAATCTAAAGAAACATTCTTACATTAATGTGAAGTTAAATATGAGCTTGTAGAGTACTTTATTCAAAGTAAGGTAACAAATTTCACTTTTTGAGTTTCGAAACAAAAGCTATCTACGGATACCATGCAACAAATGCAAATTACGTGTCCACTTTGATTTCTTAAATTATTGTCTTATTTCAATTGAACGACTCATTGACATGGCGGTGGGCAGGTGACATTTAATTTCTTCAACTTTTTTTTTTATCTAGAAGAGCGATGCAGAGTTGATATTGTTTATTTTATACACTGAAAAAGTTTCACATGTATTTCCATTTGCTAATAATTGTAAAGCCAAGTTTATTTGTTTTATTAGATTCGGCTAATATATAAGAGTACTATAAGAGAGAATATATAAAAGACTTATGTAAAATATGATTTATTCGTATAAAACTATAAGTAATTTAATTTTACGCACTCGAAATGCATTCGTTTTATTCGTCTCTTTTTTTATTTCTATAGACAGTTAAATTTAGGGTTTGAACCGATTGGCAGAAATCCACATTACGACGCTGTACATTCTTCACAATTCTTAAAACAAAAGTATTTGCTTATCATTTAACAATTCATAAAGAAGGTGAATACATTTTATCAAACACTGAAGTGTATATTAGACAGCATCTTACGCTTCGGGAATAACAGTGTTAGTGATTGGTTGACAAAGATTGGTCTACGATCTTACAATCGATATTGGGAATGGTAAAAAGAGAGATTTTTGGTGTCCAACGTCAGCCTTCTGTCATAAAACTATAACATGGAATTCGAGAAAAGAAAAAATTCCATTTTATGTGTGTGTGTGTCCATATTGAATGCCTGAGGGTCAGATGGAGAAGTACTGAATGTGTGGCATTTCCCAATGTTCAATTCTGAATTCTTCGGAAGAAATATAGTTTCCAGACCTTATAATAATAAAAAAAGTTTCGTGCATCTATATTTTTCAGAGGTCAATATTTCATTTCAAGTTTTCATATTATGTGCAAGTTTTCTTTCTTTTTTTTTTTTTACATTTATTTTTTCTTCTTCAGATATATCCGGTTCCGCATGGGTCAACCTATTTGATTCAAAGGCATTTTCATCTAAGTGAAAAGCGGAAAATTATTATATCAAATTTCTCTTATTCTTTAAAACGATAGCAGACCAATTTACTAAACAAAATTATAAAATGTTACTAATATTGCTAATTGTAAAGCACTTATGAATAAAATGGGAAATAATCCAAAATGTTTTTTTTTATTTATTTTTTCAAATTTGAGAACTAAATTTAAATATTTACAAAATATTGTTAAAACCCCATTTTGGAAAGTTTAATGTATACTTGCTCTGCATTTTTATTAATAATGTGAACATTAAATATTAAAGTAAATACAATTAAAAACAATACATACATATATATATATATAATTTCCAAATTTAAATAGTATTACACATTAGTCACATTACCATTAGATTTTATATCATGACTTTTAGTCGCATTATTTTGGACCAACAAGAAATGATATTCAGTTGAAAAATAGTATTTCTATGACGTACATATTAAATATTTTCAAAAATTAAAGGCAACTAAAAAAAACTTTTTTATACAGCTTTTTCCTTTTCCATAAATATTATCTTAAGTTTCCTTTTAATTAAATTAATTTTCGTAATAGTGACCAACAGCTGTTATGTTACTTTGCATATTAATGAGAATTAGTTGTTATGTTAGTTTTACATAAATGGTGAGATATAGTTTTTTGTCTTTATGTATCATCATACATTAATTTACTTTAGTTTTTTCATAAAATAAGATTGAAAATAATAATTATTTTTTATTAATATTGGGAATGAAAAACTATTCAAATCGATGAATTTATATATATTAAAAAGAAAAATGGAAAATTTTGACTTTCTGGAAATGTATTTTATTCATTGCAAAATTTTCACCAATATATGTTCTGCAAAACTTCCTTATTAAACAGAGCCAGAATAGATTTTATGATTATTATTTAATTTCTTTTACAAATTTTTATTAAAATTTCATTTCTTTATCATTATCAATAATGCATTAAAATTCTACAATGCAGAAATTGCATGATTATTATATTTTTTAAAAAAAATCGAATTTATTTAAGGAGAGCACATACGTATTTTTTTTTCTCGTTTTACTTTGCCATCTTCAGAAATAATAAGGAAACAAAGAGACTTAATTATTTACTCCACCACAAACAATACGTTTCAGTAAAAATGAATAAGGTAGATGGAGAAGCCGCGAATATTCTTGCTAAGCCTAATGGAACCTTGATGGGAAAAACGGAAAGTTCTCCTGCTAAGCTCATAGAGTTTGATGGATGTTCTCATTAGGATCCTTTGATGATATTCTTTTGTTGATCTGACGAAAAGTATCAGAAAAAAATCAAAATATGCTTTGTTTACTTCTTTTTTGATTAATTCCATCGCTTTGCTTGTTCTGTTCTATTTCAGTTGCTCAATCGAAGAAAATAGGATTGGAAATTACTCAAAGAAAACTATTAAATAATAGTGATAAATATTTGAATAGTGCACATGATAACTCTTAAGAATGAAGAATGCAATATAAAATAATTTTTAAAAAATATATGCATAAAATGCACTGAATTTGAAATATATTGTTCGGACATTATCAAACTAGATATATTATCATTGAACTAGAAGTTGTATAATATTTTTACCTTTTTATTCTATACCTATTGTTTGCAAAAATGATTATAGTTTTTTTTTATTGCAATAGTTTAAAAAACTTCGTGTCTGGGGAACTTCTGTTGATGTGTTTTGTTTTTAATAAACTACTATTATATCGTATACTTAAGAGTACAGTCACAAATTTTTTTTGGACCAATGATTCCGAGCCTTAATGAGCTTTCACAGGTTCAATTCAATGCATGAATCCCAAAATATTTTAAAAGGAACTTAACTGGAGAAAAACAGAAAATTGTTTTTATTTATACTGCTGTTTGTAGAAAATGCAACACCATGAAAGAATCATCAGAATCAAATGAAATTTAATGCAGAAACGACTTGTACTGATACAAATAAATGATGAAATTTTCAAAACAAAAGAAACAAATTAAGCGTCCGAAATCAGTATTTGGTGCAGCCACCATGCGCTGCAATAAGTGCTGCTATACGACGTGGCATGGAGTCAAACAGATGTTGAATATCTGCTTGAGGAAGAGAATTCCATATCGCTTGTATGCGCAACCAAAGTTCGTCTTTGGAAACTGCAGGACGCGGATCACGAGCGAGACGCCGACCAACCATATCCCACACGTGCTCAATAGGCGACATATCCGGTGAATAAGCAGGCCAAGGAAGAAGTTGCATGCGTTGTGCTGAACAGAAGTCTCGAACAGTCCGCGCAACATGTGGGCGTGCATTATCCTGCTGAAAGATAGCTCCAGGGATGCCTTGAAGGAAAGGAACGACTTCGGGCTGTAGCACTTCACGGACGTACCTGTTGCTATTGAGATTACCCTCAATTCGTATCAAATTGGATCGTCCATGATACGAAATCGCACCCCAGACCATAACTCCGGGTGTTCGACCACTATGTCGTTCAATAATACACTCAGGAAGGCAGCGTTGACCGGCATAACGTCTAACACGAACACGGCCATCATGGGTCCACAAATTGAAGCGTGATTCATCTGAAAAGACAACTTGGTGCCAATCAGCTCGCCTGTCTCTGTGCTCAAGAGCCCACTGCCGACGCAGCCGTCGATGATTCGCCGTGAGGGGAATCCTGTATAAAGGCACCCTTGCACGCAATCCGCGGCGCAGCAGACGACGACGAATTGACGAAGCCGACAATTGTACACCTGTAGCAGTAGACCAACGTGCTGCCAGCTGCCTGGAGGAAGCTGTGCGATCATTCACCGCCATGCGGAGCAGGTGTCGATCATCGCGCTCTGACGTCACCTTCTGTCGTCCAGTGCCTGTTTTTCGAGTTGTTCGGTGCTCGTCGGTCCACTGCTTCCAAACTCGCATCACTGTGGAACTGTTCCGCTGCATACGAGCTGCTATTGCGCGATAGGAAAATCCTCCTTCTCGAAGGCCGATTATCCTCCCTCGTTCAAACTCCGTAAGTTGCTTGAATTTCTTATTCTTCCGTCGTGGAGGCATACTCAAGTCTCACTAAACGTTTGCCACTAACAAATAATCATAGACTTTTTTCAACGTCCCGCTACAGCACTTTATTTATACGCTTTCAGCATCAATTCAGAGGGCGCTGCGCGCGCCGCGCACGCGCGATGGCTCTGAAACTTTATTAATTTGCATAATATCCTATAATTGACATTTGCTGCGAATTTCATTTGATTCTGATGATTCCTTCATGGTGTTGCATTTTCTACAAACAGCAGTTTATTAATTATATTAATACTGAAAAAATATATCCAATGATGCTTCCTTTATAATTACAACAGAGAATTGTAATATACTTTCCTCCTTATATTCGTAAATCCAAAATTTAATATTTAAATTTTTTTAATCATCTTTAATAAAAAAATTCTGTAAGCTCCCGTTAAAATAATAAAAAGGTATTTAAAATGTTATAAAAAAATACTTAAGTACAAAATACTAAAATGAATTCAGATTATGAGCTTCACAAGAGAATTATTTCTGTCTTTTGCAGTAAGCAGTTATGGAAAATATAAAATAGTTTTGTTTACCAAATAAAATATTTAAGTAATCGAAATCCATTAAACGGTCCTGATAGAAAATACGTTAAAATTCTTGTTTCAAGATATATCACGTTCAGCAGCAGGTTGAAATCTAATTATTAAGCTTATATAATTTCACAAACTGTTAATTTAAAGGGAATATTCAATGCATATAGATTATAAGATAAAAGTTAAGAATTATTTTAGTAAGCTTTTTGCGGAGTGTGAAATGTTGGTTTTTTTTTTTTTTTTTTTTTTTTTTTGCAATCAACAAAAAGATAAATAACTTTCTGAAAACTACACATGGAAATTCGCGATAAGATTTATGTTTCTAATTGATTTTCTTTGAATTTCCACTAATTAAAATAAAAATTTAATATTTTTTAAATAAAAACCTTTGTTTTCTTATGTATATATATATATATATATATTTATATATTTTTTTATATATATATATATATATATATATATATTGCCGCAGTGTTGTTCTGGTCATGGTAGCGAACTCGCGGCCGGCGTCGTTTCTTTCAAGTCGTGGGTTTTAATTCGTATATTACCCGCTGTGTAGCGGGACTGAGTTGAAACAAGCTGAATAAAATTGATTACTTGTTATGTAGCTTATGCAGAGTTATTACATTATTCCGTCCGTTTCTGTAGAGATAGTACCATTTGTCCTTTTCTACGAGTGGGAATTTAAAGAAATTTTTAATACATTGCACAAATTGAAGGAAACTCGCTATAAAATTAATCGAAATGAAGAACTGTTAATAGATAATTTAAGATTTAATCATCACTGTTAATGGATTACTCTTTTAAAACCTTTAAATGTAAATAGAATATTAATGTTTTCTGTAGAAAAGTTGAGTAGTAGCTTACTTAGCAAACGATTTATCAAGATTTTTCCTTTAAGAAAACTCAAACAAGGATCTTGGAAACAGTGCGATAAGGTTGATGATCCAAATCAATGTGTTTTGAAACAGTGCAAGATAGTTTTTATTTTATTTCTAAAATATAGTGAATGCCCAAAATAATAATTCACAACAGTTTATTTGCATTTTGTATTTTCTCAATCGGAATCTGAAGTTTAAGATCTGAAAAGAAATAAATTAGTACAGTGATTTAAAAATGTTTTAAAAACAGTATGTATGCTACTAAAGCTTCCTTAATGTGTTAGAGAACTGAATTAATATGCTTTGGTTTCTACTCTTTAAAATGGAAATCACCACCACTTTCCAAACGTTTACAGTTTATTTATTGGTGAATAATGTTTATCAACGATTGGTACAATGTCATAAACCTAAAAGTTAATGATATGCGAAATGTTTTACTTTAATGTTAAAAACAATATAAGGATTTTCTCAAATTATGAAATATTTACACGAATAATGAAGTTCCATGCATTATTGCAAATATAATCTTCATAATAATATTTCCGCTACATAAATTTTATCACAGATGATATGGTTTGTAGGTTTTCTAAAGGAAAATATGTACTCGACATAATAAATTAAAATGCAAAATTTAATTTCATTTTACGTCAACACACATATCCTATTAAATATATTTGCTCATTTATCACTTGCTTTAAATTTCACATCTTAAAAGAATATTAATGTCAATTTGAATATTTTATCGTCTGCTCTAATTTAGCATTTATTGCAGAAGAAGTTTGATTCCTTCAGAGAATCATTCGCTTGTATTACTTTTGTCAAATGTTGGCATTGATTTGCTCTTTAGAAGGCAGTGTTTTGAGTAACAAATTATTGCGATGAACTCAACAATAAATTGAGACTCTTATTACTATTTGTCTTATTTGAAACCACATGTTAAACCTCAAGACCCTGTTATTTTTAGTTAAAATCATGTTATCGTATATAAATATTGGAATATAAAACTCTCTATATAAGAAAATGCCAAGCAGACATTCACTACATTTGCATGTGGTGCTAGTTTTTATAGTGATTTATGTTTCATTTAAACTTGTCTTATGATTTTTATTTTTCAGTAAATAATTTTGCTTAATCTTTCTAACTTACATTTATAATTTTGTTATACAATGAAAGGTTCTTGAATTCCATTCATTTTCCCAAGGCTGCATTTGTGTTTTCCTTTGACCTGAATTTTAAAAGTATATGAATGGGATTAGATTAATTTTGACCTTTAATCTTAGATCATAAAGCCTGTGAAAGCAATTTAAGTTTAAACTTCCCTTCCTTCTCTTCCGTTTCTTTTTCATTTTTATGTCTTTTATTCATTCATGTTATACTTATATGTTCATTTGTAGAAGTTTTATTGTATCTGTCTTTGCTTGTCTATTTAAATTCATTTTCATTTTGGTTTTCTAACATATATTTAATATAATTTTTCCAACCAATAGCTTTATATTTTAACATTTACTTAAGAGTTTTACATTTACTTGTGTTTATTTTATTATAGAGTGATAGATGTGCAATGTTAAATAAGCATTATCAAGCGGCAATCCTATGGGACAGGGCTCAAATACTAACTGAAAGATTTTGCAAATACTAAGAAGGCTCAGACACACAAATTATTGTAACATGATTTAATATAAGCTATACAACACATATTAGTGTGAAGTTAAAATAAGAAATTCTACATTTCTAAACATAATTAGACCTCACATTCATTTTCCATTGGTTATAACTAGTTACTGACATGCATTTGTTAATTATAAAATGCCATTTATACAGTGCTTGCAAACCAAATTTCATATAATATAGATTTTCATATACTCATTCTATGAAAAACGAAATATTGGTCATATTTGAATGTATATGTGAATAAAGATTATTAATATATAGTGTAACAATAAACGTATTTGTCTAAACCTCAAAACAATGCCCAAGATGAAAATATTCAATAAAAGAAATATTTTGTGGTTTGTAACGTATCTTTCATAGTTAATAATTAATATATTCTACTCTTCTTAAAATTTTATAATATTATATAAATATCACTTTTAGTTAACTTGTTAATTATTAAACTGGTATAAAGTATTGGATTCTAAATGTCGTCACTTAATTCAATGGATAAAAATTATTGATTTAAACAAAAAGATTGTCGTATAAAAATCTCTATTATTTATAGGATAGTAGGTTGAAGATATTAATAATGAAGAATCATAAAATTATGAGTAGTCTTACATCCTACTTTTAATAGAAGAGATAGAGATGTAGTTCCATTTTACCAACTTGCTTTTGAAGTGAATCTTCACAAATTATAGATTTATTGAAATACGAAAAAATTATAAGATACATCATTTAAAGCATGTAAAAGGTAGTTTTTTCAATATACACTATTAACTGTCTTATAATTGTACAAAATCGTCCGTCATGAAGAAAATAAAAAGATATTTAAAAGACCCACTAAATCAACGGATACTGTATATATATGTCACATGGATCAATTAAGTCCCGAGACCTGTAATACGGTGTCGTTTTGACATTTCCTCCTTCAAACGCAACCAGTCAGTCAATATAATAATCACTTTCGCTGATAGATTTACCTTTCGAGGTAGTCAATGAAATCACGCCACTAACCATACCTGACGCCATGACTTCGCTAGCCGACTGCTGCGTTTTCGACGCTCGACGGTTGCCAGCTGCGCCACTACAGATGACTGCCGCTTGATCGAGAGTGTAGCTGAATGTTCCATACGTCCATGGTCACGTAACGACGCAAGAAATCTTTTACGTGAGTAATGAAGCGATAAATAGTCTGAATCATCGACTCGGTTGTTGATTTGTTCCATCGAAAATCGCGGCACCCACTTTGAAAAACCTTTTCATGCTCACAATTTTTCATGAAGGATAGTAAATACACTCCATATGATACTTCGTCATCTCAGCACACGAGCTTCACTTTACGACTTTCATTTTAATTTTTCACCACTTCACATTTTCCGTGTAACGGCTCACAGTATCACCGAGTTCGCAGTCATTGTGTCGGTAATGATCTAAGCTCGGCAAACCACCGACAAATCGTTGCTTATGCGACAAGAGTCCGGGTAACGATTCTTTCGAATCCATTGTTTTGTTTGACGCGTTTTTACCCATTAAAAACGTTTTATCAAACGAAACTGGTTTTTCCATTTAAACAAACTACAAACGATTCTTACTCCAACCCTTCGATAACTCAGCTTGCTCGGTCCGATCGACTTTAAAATTGATACATGTTTCATGCCAGCAAGTTATGTGACTTCAGATCTGGTTACTGGTTACAGAGCTGCCATCTCTGTTAGTCTCGAACTATTTCATTATATATATCTTTGTGGTGGGCAGAGGTGTTCTGTGGAGGGGTAAACTAAATATCAAAATAAAGCTAAAATAAAATTAAACAATCAGCAATTAGATTATTGGCCTATTTAATTAATACAGTAATTGAAATTACATAAAATCAAAAATAAAAATTAAAATAAAATTTTCATGCTCAAAGAAAGATAAAAGTCAAAATATTCATAATTTTATTAATAAAATATTAACAAAATCATCAAAAATACTAAACTTGAAATAATAATAACTATTAAACTATCCATAACACAGTACTTTTATGTACATAAATGAAATCATCATAATAATATTCAGGTTATATATAAAAGGTTCCAAGATACAAAATGTCGTCAACTGACAAAGCATAAATTAATAAAAATAATGAATAAAATCAAGTGCGAAATAGCAACTCAAAATGATTCTCAAGCTTAGAACAGAAGTAGTGTGTTTATACTAGTTTATGGAATGCCACCACTGTAGTATAATTATATTATAACAAATGGTAAGAACCAAATAAGTGAAACTTTCTCAAAATTATTCAAACCACAGAAATAATAAAAATGGAACACAGAATAATAATATGACAATAAACAAAAAAATAACACACACGCACAATCTTATTATTTCCATAGTAATGATTACTAAAAATTACAACTAAAATGTAGCAAAAATGCACGATAAAATTGTATGCATATATTTCAAATGGTTCAGCTAGAATATTGTTTTCAATATATTGTAAGATATCCTTAGCTTTGAGTATTGCTCGAGATTCTTTAAATAAATTTCAAATTTGCTCCAGTTCATTGAATGAGACAAATTCCATTCTTGTTTAGAGTGTTTTCAAACCGTGTTTGATAGAAATATTACCTAGTTCCAAACATTCTTATCCTATATCCATTGTTCCATGGGATTGTTGCCTGGTAACTTAATGAAGGAAACCTACTGGTTCTATAGTATAGAAAATTATAGCGTATTTAGAGCAGCGTTTAGGAATTTTTCTGTACCTGCAAACAGAATTGTCAATCGAAAAATTATCAGCATCTCACTGTAAATAATTTTCAAAATGTCTATAAAGCTGAAGATTTACAATGAATCAATTGGGACAAATAATCCCCGAGGCATACATACACCGTGTAAAAGTCTTTATATATATACATATATATATATTCCCAATATCGAAGCAAGTGATTTTGAGCACAAGGTTCTTTTCTGTAATTTCCATTTGTCTTACTGTCAAGTTCATTCAGAATTAAAACTGATTTCACCATACTAGAGAAATATACTTTTATACATCTATATATTGGATTTATCATACCTTTACAGAAACTCAATTGTGTCTTATGTTGATTTTTAAATTATCATGTTTGTTTAAAAATAAAGAAACAAACAAACTGGCAATGAATGGTCATTTTTTAATCTTCATCATTCTTGAATCTGACACGCTTTGTATTTTTATTCCATTTACACTCTTTCAACTCTGTCGATTCTTTAGATTCTTCAAGTTTCATCTTTCCTGAGATATATGGATGCCTTAGTTTTCGTTCTTTCTAAGTTTTGAGATTTGAAGACTTCACAATGCAACAACAGGAACTTGTTCCAGACCTTAACTTGTCCTGCTGTTTCCATTTTGTTTAAGGTCCTTTGTGGGGAATATCAATCTTCCGTATATTTTGATAGTATTTTTCCTCACTCGTCTTATCTTAAATATTTTATTTTGTGTTTGCTGATATATGGTACGAGGAGATACATTTTGTTCTTATATACAGATACAAAACTCAGAATTTAACAACCACTACAAGGACGTTTGTATGATAAACTATTGACATTATTAACAATTATACATATTTTCGAAATTGATAACAGTAGCCATTTGAGCCATGGAAGATAGTGTATGAGTTTTTTCGAGGTGAATCTAGAACTCCTGTTTCAACCTAAAGATCCACTAGTCATACTTGTTCAAATCCTCATGTCCATGTCGTGAAAGCTTAAGGAGGAGGTAACTTACAAGACTCGTCTTAATCACTATAGTGTTTGTTTTCGGGTAAAAAGCTATTAAATACATATACACATTAAAATTAGATTTATAGAGATAATTCAAAAATGAATTGCAGTTGCCTATGGATATATTTTATCATGAAATGCTGCAGTAGCAAGTGTGATCAAGATTAGATCTCTAAAGTTGGCACCATTCTTGGCAAACCATTTATCGAACTCGGTTTTTACAAATCTGTCCTGAATAATGATAAGAACTGGGTTAATTTGGTAGAATAGACTATTCAATTGCTTGAGGTTTTTCACACTGCGTTAGATTAGATGCACAGCACCAATATTATATATGCATTTATTACGATTTTGTTATTTTTATTATAATATATTTTTCAAAGATCTATTCAAAATAATTTATGATCTAAAAGTATCTATAAATTTTTAACTTTATAATATGACACATAATGAAATTTTGAAGGAAAAACTCAAAATTGAAATAATGCTCGATTACCACTTATGACCTTCTATGGAGGAATGATGCACATGAAATCTATCTAGCTTTATAAAAGTTCGACTTTGGTGTACCGTTGACTTGGGGAGATGCCAACTCAGGTGTCTTCATCACTTTATTGATCACTAAATTAAGAAAGCCACAAGTTGCCTGATAGATCTAAGCTCACCAGCGGGACTGAGCACGCTTACCACTTAGTCAACTCGCTGCTTGGAGCGTCAGAAAGACCTATAATAAGTATGATTCCCAAAATATGTAGTTGGGTCCTACTTCAAAAGACATTTTGTAAAAAGGGCAGTAATGCTAGATATATTAGGCTGATGCGAACTCAGGCCTTATCTTGTTTAGATTTTTAATGTATAATTACGTAACAAAATTTGTAACTGTGTTCATAGAAAAGCCTTTTTCAGTTCGGGTAGTTTATTGAAATTGAGTTTTATGAGGTCAGTATAAACCTTAATGATCATACAGAACGTAAAGATTGTTTCATTTAAACATGCATTAAACATGCAAGAAACTGGACTTCAATCAGATTTACTGCATCAACTGCTACAAGACGTCTTTAGTGGTCAGGACCAATCCAGTACAACTGACGAAAACGACATGTCTGAGTTTTCACCCTGACCACTTGGCTACCACCTACCCCACTATTATATATGAGTCTTTCGTGAAATCAACTGATTAACTCCAGTAAGTTGACAGAAACCTATTAGGAGTGTCAAACAAAAATATTAAAACTAAACAATTTAAATATGGAGGAGTTCAAAATTACCCCTATTTTAGAATATTAAATAGTGATACTGTGAATGATGGGAAGTAAATTCCAATAATATTACTATTGATCATTTTAAGCCATAAGATATCCATGAAGATACTCTTCTGCATTTTATAAATGACCCATAAATTTGCAACAGTAGACTACATTCACCTCGTTTAGAGAGATTCACCAAATGAGTCTCAGCATTTGATTGTTATTTGATTTCAATGTATATTGGATGATTGTCACGATGGTACTGATCCAGCAGCAACCAAACTAACCAATTAATCAGTGCCACATTTTGTCTGTACCGCTCAGAGCAACATTCATTACATGCACCAACGTACCTAGCAAATGTAATTGAAACGAGGTACTTTTACAACCATCCTTGTGTATGTATGTAGAACATAAATTAGATTTTTCTTATATATTCTAATTATCATCAGACCATTTTCGAGGAACACGTGACATCCTTACTCTAAAGTGACTGTGAGGCTCAACATGGTACAAAGATAGGGGAACATCACGCTAACGCTTAAGATTTAAAGAGGTCCAAAGCTAATGGTTAAATTCATACATACAGGTAAATTTGTGGGATGTTGATTCACTATGAAGAATAATCATTGGTTGCTTAAATGGAATTAGATTTTTAGAATTAGGCAGGGATGAGTAATCTCGACAGAAAGAGCCAACTTTAGCGTCAACGATTTATACAAGCACTGAATACTTTACTAATTTTCCACATTAGTCAGATAATAGATGAAATGAAACAACCAAAATATTAATTCAAACAAAGGCAAATCTACAAGAGAGTGAAAAGAGTAATTACTGGTGGGAACAATATATAATTTCTGTAGTAATGATGGATAAAACTGATATCCTTAATAATGACAAGATACTGCAGATTTTCCAGTAATACAAAATTAAATCATAACAGATTGCTTAATCCTATCTTACAAATAAAACCTTCAATGGAAGGTGTACCAAATAGATATGCTGTTTTAGCACCAACTCAATATAATCTTTGTGAGTATTAGAAACCAGTTTTTAAAGGAAAATTGAGAATATCGAAATAGATAATGGTTTTAAAACATTATTTATTGTTCCTATATTTTAGGTTATAAAATGTATCATGGACAAACAATATATTTAAAATGTAATCACTACATGCAATAGTAGATCGATCAAATAGATTGATCTTTGACACTCTGAAGATTCTTGAACTACTTATAAGAGCTTAGTCAAAATCGCGCATTGAACATATGAAATTTGATATTTGAACAAATTCATTATAGTTACCAGATTAAATGTATAATGCCAATTCGATGTAATCACATCTACGTATCTCATGAATAACTTTCCCAGTATGATTATAATTAAATGAATGTAATCAAACTAACATAGGTCGAGATTATGTAATTAGATGATTGATGTGTTTTCGAGAAACGGACTTTTGGTATGTCGTTCTTGAATGATTCTTATAAATAAAATGATAAAAATACTATGTTGTAATATCGAAGGATTGCGTTTTAATTTATATTTACATATTGATATTAGCATATATGTTTGAAATTAATAAAATAGTCGTCTTTAAAATGGTGTTTAAAAGTTTAAATATATTGTTGAGTTAAAATATTATATTATAAGTATTTATATTTAAAAATACTGGTTTTAAACATAAAATACCAAATGTGTATTTTTGTGAGAGAAAATTTAGAAAAAATGAACATAAAAGAAAATCTTGGCACTTGCCTGTAGTTTCTTAGATCTGTTCTTTGATATCTCTATTTCCCATCTCACCACGGAACTGAAATTGAATCAAACTGTTTTATATTTATTCCTATTTTCAGAGATAATAGTTGAGGAGAAGGGAGTAAAGCTAAAATGTAGATTCCCCGTCCACTTTGGCACTTCTCTGAAGAAAACTGTTCGCCTCTATGCACCGCAAAATGTGGCAAACTGAACAATCTTCACCATGTAGCGCTCTTGACGGTTCCTTTCGCTTTCAAACTGTCAACAGAGCAGCAAAGCAATTTTCTGAATTTTCTTTCATCTGGGGTATTTTTCTGTCTTTGAGGTTGTGCAGTTGTCATCCATTTTTCCTTTCGTTCCAAAAAGGATAGAGGAGATGTTATGGAAAATACCCCATTCCTCTCGAACACTAGAGAAATGTTCCATATCTTGTCGAACAATGACACTCAGCAGTCACGAAGAATAGTACCAAACAATGTCGCATATGTGGAAGAGGATTGATAATGGTTATTATTTTCAAACAGGTTGTTACGGGCTTATGTTTCTTTAGAACTGTTATGATATACGAGAATTTTGTTTTACTCTTTACATTTCGATGATGAGAGAATTTTATTTTGGTCGATAATATATTCGTATTAGATGACAAAAATTTTCGAATCAAAAGTTGAATAAGATATGTATTTTTATGTTCAGTTTATTCTGAACTTATGATCAATAATAATATATATATATATATATATATATATATATACAT
>BMAW01038946.1:74334-166520 GCA_019974015.1 Nephila pilipes
ACGCACGCTAAATCTGCCAAAGCTCTAAGTATTTCCATTCGTGTGGTGTGAAAATTTGCGGATGGAGATGCTAAAAAACTGATGTGGCATCCCTCCTCACACTTTGATAGTTTAAATTTATTGAGGTTCAGACAATAATACACTTGTTGTTTCTATGTTTACATCAATGGGCAGTAAATATTATTTTATATAATGGGCATTAAATACATTGCTATTAAATATATTTATTTATAATATAATTTTGTATATTGTAACACCCATTCACTAGAGTTTATGAAATGTTCATATTAGGAATAAATTTCATAATACAAAAATCATAAGTATTGTAATTATTCTAATAACCATGTTTAATTGTTATTTAATTTCATACACAACCTTAAACGCTGAAATTTGCATATATTAATGAATAAATTAGTTTGTATGTTTAATAGCCTATTGCTTTTTGGATTTTGTAACAATATCCAGAGAAAATAGTTATGGAAACTGTTTCGAATATTTGAGTTATTTGATTTACAATTTCTTGGAATACGCTTTTTGATCTATTTCGCGAAAAAACATTGGATATTCTTCAAAATAATGCCTACAAACATATTTATTTATATGACAAAATTATATCAAATACGTTTTCACAATGCATTTAACATCTAACAGAAAAGTATTCTATCCAATTTAAATTTTGTTACTTGACTAGACCATCCAAAACAAATGTTATTTTAAAATAAATTCCGTGCAAAGTGATATCCGTGGTATCAAATGGAGTGATGACACGCACGTCATACCTCGACCTGAAAAAAGACAGTTTCTAAGCCTCCACAACAACAACCTGTTTGCACAAATAATAACCATTATTGCATCCTACCCCTATGCACAATCTGGACTATTCTCTGTACCGAAGTGTCATTGTTCAGGACACAGGAGTAATGGACTTTCTTCTGTGTTCGAGGAGATGGGTATTTCCCATACTCCTCTACCTGTCTTTGTAGAACGAAGGAAAAAAAATGGGATGACAACTGCACAACCTCCTCTTCTGAAAGACACGAAAAATATCCCAGTGAGAGAAGAAATTTGTGTAAACAAATGTTTTAGCTGTTCTTGTGCTTCCAAAGCGAAGAAAAGAAAATATTGTTCCTGAAAACATCAGCAGCTTCTTTGACAGGAATTCTATGTTTACACATTTGTGGAATTTGTATGGAGAAAATTTCAAAGAGCGATGTAGATAGAGAATGCATTTTTGACATTTTCTTAGGTATACAGTCCCTGCCAAAATTTGAATAAATGTAACCTCGATTCTGATTCTTTTTTTTCATTCCTCGTGAGATTGGAAAAATATGTAAACTAAATATTCAAAATCATTCGCTTACTGATTATATTTTTATTTTGAATTAAAATATCTACCAATATTGAATTATTATTGAACGAAGCATACCACACACACACCACACACACATACATATATATATTTATACACCACACACACACACATATATATATATATATATATGTATATATCAGAAAAGTGTAAAATTAAACAAAATATGAAGATATTAGAAAAATTTGAAAAAGTTTTGATGAATTGAAAAAAAAACATATTTTTTTTTGAAAATATTAAAAATGAAGAATAATATATGGAATGTTGTAGTAAGTTTTAAACTGTTAAGTATAGTTATTTTAAATTATAGGTCTTATTATCCCCATCAACAAGATATATTATTGAAAAATGTTTATAACGCAAAAAAACCAATTGTGTAGAAGAATATATATAAAAGTATGTGTGTGTGCAATGGGAATAAGGATTTTATTATTAATAAGAAATAACCAAAATATCAGGATAAAAATATTCTACAAATTTATTGATCATTATGTAATTTCGTAAATGACAATTATTCAATTTGATTAGTTTGGTTTCATGAAGCCATAGATTGAAGTAATTTGCAGAATCGAACATTTTTAATTAATATGGAAGAATATCTTCATAATTATTGGAAAAAATAACCACTTTAAAATTTAATTATTTTAAATTTATTCCTAAGACTTTGCTACTGAATCATCATTCATATTTGTACATTTCTCTTAGCATTTCCTGATCATTCAATGGTATTAATTCTTCCCCATTTTACTGTTAACTGTATTCTACTCGCTTTACTTTTGGTTAATAAGTAGTAAGTCAAATATACAAAAATGTGATATGTACTTATGTTAAAGCAACTAAGATGCCTCGAACAAGAGAGTTTATATCGTACCAAGTTTTACTAAAATTATAAGCAAAATTAATTATATTTTACCATTGATGTATAAGCATCTTTAAATAACTGTTCATGTAGAAAAATCAGATTTATAACGAGAAACAATTACGTCATTTATGAATAATCGCCGGGGTAGCCATTTGGCTTAGACACTATCCATTAATTAAAGCCCTAGGCCTAAAAGCTACAGAAACATAAATGTCTGATGGAACAGTCTGATAAAGATTCTTAGATATGCAGTCTGATAGGACTTTTTAGACTGAGTAGTTAATTTTAGTATCTAGGCCAAGCGGTTACCCCTAAGCTGGACTCCCAGTTTCTTTCCCTTATGAATTTTTATTGTAAAAACGAAAGAGAATATAATAGATGAATATAATATTTTTCTAAAAGTAAAGTTTTAATTTGATTCAATAAAGAACTGAAAGTTGAAAGCTGCCTGCCTTACAAATAAAGTTAATTTTAATAG
Organism: Nephila pilipes; assembly: GCA_019974015.1. Lineage (NCBI taxonomy): Eukaryota > Metazoa > Arthropoda > Arachnida > Araneae > Nephilidae > Nephila > Nephila pilipes. Next base: position 77,044 of record BMAW01038946.1, read on the forward strand.
CTGTGTGAGTCGGAGTGGATCATTATAGAACATTAACAGTAATCATTTATTAACACCTAAGAGATGAAGGGCTGAATTGATTTATGAACCGCAACCCAAGCTTAGACCAATGGGAATTCAAACTCATGGGCAATGCTCGCATTCAGACCAACTGATTACTACACCACTGCAGTCACTTGGAAATGAGTGCAATATTCTTATACTAATAATTATGGATTCAATTTTCCCGCTTTTAGAAATTTCTTTGCAACAAAATGGCACAAGTAAATCGCTACAAAAAGTTAACAACACCAGCAAAAAAAAAAAAAAAAAAAAAAAACGAATTCACTCTAATCCGAAATAGAAATACACACACACACACACATATATATATATAACTCATTAAAAAAATTATTTATTTGATTTTTCATGTTTAGATATATTGATGAACGTGTTACCTTCCATTATGATAATTACAATGAATATTAACCTTATTTATACTTTATCCTTCTAATTTAAATTTAATATAAATTAATAAAAAAGGAAATGGAAATAGAATATGTAGATGTTTCATTAAAAACTATCGAGAATAAAATTTACAGCAATAGTTTTGATGAAAGGACTAATTTCAATTTTCATGTAAATTGGGTTCGTTTTGTAACAGCAAAATCCTAATTTCTATGTATAGAAATATGTATTAAATTAAATCCGTTCTTACGAAAATTTGGTTTTGAAAAATATAGAAGTTTTAGCTAGTTAAAAGAAATTTTATAATTAATGTATAAGGATAATTTTTTTAATATGTACTGCATTTAAAATGCGAATTTATTCTAAACTTTTAGTGTCAAAATTAGATGGAAATAAATTTGACGTCAACATTTGCATGATCATAATAGAAGTATTCGTATTTCATTAACGTTTTAGTATTTAAAACTTCTAATACTATTTTTAAAGAATCTAAGGTTATACGAAAATTAATTTTAGTAAATTTATTCACAATCTTTATCTTTAGATATTTTCAGATTCATAATATTTTGGTACTCTTTGCCTCTAAAAACTTTTAGCAATTTTGCCATCTATCTAATTTTTATTTCTTCTAAAGTATATTGAGACGGAAATGCATAAAGCACTCATGTTTAACCACATATTTCAACACAAAGCTGGGAATACTTTAAATTATTCCATCGCCACTCTTCAAATCCTTTCCTTCTGTATAATTTTAAAAGAAAAAAAAGAAAAAATATTTGAATTTTTTATAAGATTTGATTATTTCTTTTAATTTTAAGTTCATAATTGAATCATTAAACTTAATGCATATGTATTTATTTAAAAAGTTTCGTAAATTCTAAATAATTTTATTGCCAAATTATGGTACTTAATTTTAAGTATTAGATTCTATGTATGTTTCTTCTATGATTTCTATAATAATGCATTATATACATCTTTCTTTATCTCTCTCTCACTGTATATATATATATATATATATATATATTATGTATGTGTGTGTGTGTGTGTGTGTGTGCGTGCGTGCGTGCGTGTGTGTGTGTATAACATCGAATTTATATAAAGTTGTTGGCAGATTATAGGAAAATATGCAATATTTTATATTTTACGTTGTATTTTGAAACGGTGCAATTCCTTTTATTAGAAATACGCCTGTCAACAGCCTGCATTCTGCACCAAAATGATATTTCAGACTTAGGAAATATAAGTAAATCTAATGATATTTCATCCAACTACGTATTACCGATTTCAGAATATTGAAAGCAATCATATTGTATATGTTATAAACATATTTCTTACATTTAGTTGGAATAACCACTTACTAATTACTTAATTATGTTTTAAAATATGTATGCATGGTATCATATTTTATAAGATTGATTTTTCAACTATAACACATTTAAAATTTATGAAATTTTAGTAATTATATTAAAAATAATTTAAAGTTTTATGTAATTATTCAGCATTGAGTATTGAGAAATATTTATCATTATTATATAAGAGAAAATATCATTTTAAATTGGTAATTGAAGAAAGTTGATTCACTTTCAGATTTTCGAAATTAGAATTTAATAAAGTAATAAAATATCGATTTAAACAAATTACTATAGTTATTTTTTACTGATGAAAAATTATTTAAAATGATATTAATTAAGAAAATACATACACTAAAATATGTGTTTTGCTCTTTTTCTGAGAGTTATAAATAGTTAAATCATTTGCAAGATATTAATATTAGGGATGCATGACACATTTATTTTTCAATCAGAAATATACCAATAATGCATTAAAATACTTTTTATCACAGAAAATGTTGATTATTAAACAGAGAATGTATTTAATACAATTGTAAAGTTATTAACAATTTTTCTTTGTGTTAAAAGTTTTCTTAAATTTTAAATTTTAAGATAAGTTCTTAGAAAAAAAGATAGAAAGACGAATTAATTTGGATATAATATTTTTCAACATAATCTCAATTTATCATTATAAACTTTTCCAAGTGTTTCATCAACTTTTTTAAAGCATCTAAAGGTCCCCAATATATGCATCTGTTTGGGTAATGACCTCTTCGTTCTAATCAAACAGTTGTACGCTGAGCCATTTCTTCAAGTTTGGAAAGTTAAACAAATTAAGTAAGGTCTAAATGCAATGAATATGGTATAAATCATTAGATTTGGACCTTTCAAACATTAATTCCATGATGTTAAACATCGAAACTGCAAAGGTGTACAACGTACATAGTCTGGATGGAAGAGGATCACTATTTATTTTTTTTAAATGAGGATGTTTTTCCTGATTTCTTCACTCAACCGGTGCATAATACCTTTCAGTTATTGCTTTTCCTTTCTTCAAGTAATCGGTGTAGATGTTTCAACGTGCATCTTCAAAACCCGTGACCATAATCATTGTTGACTGATTTCACTAATTTTGCTTTCTTCGGGGACCGTTTGCGTCTGCAGAGCCCCAATATTCGGCCACATTTCATCCACAGATATCTTTTGACGTGGAAACTCCTCAGGACTGTTACAAAAAATCCTCACCAAAATATCCTCAGAATCGACCACACGATTGCGTTTATTTTCCATTGAAAGCAAATGTGGCCCACATCATTTTATCGAGATTTCTTCACACCCGTTTGTTCGAGCAAAATTGAAAATACAGTACCTTGTGACACGTTAGTAGCCTCAACTATTTCGATCACTTTGATTGGTGATCACTGAAAATTATATAGTGGATTGTTTCAATCATTTGGGAGTAGTTATTGTCACTGAACGTCCCGAACGATTTTCATATTTTGTTAATGTTTAAACGGATTTAAACAATTATAAATATGGACAACATGGAAGCAGATGTGACAAAAAATTAATCCAACTCAGCTTTGATCCCTTTCAGTGATAAATATCTCGACACTGACTTTTTTCAGTGACCTCGATCTTACGAGTGCCATCTTTTGGATTCCTAAAGACTAATTGAACGATTCTCGAGTGCGAGTGTATGCGTGTGTATCACACAATTGATGATAATGGAGGACATTCGCCCCTTCTGATCGAGAAGCACCTCGTGGAACACTAACTGGGAGAATATGCGTCTTTTCCATTTCATCCCGCTCTTGCACTGACTATACACAGTGAACGTCTATCGTCTTGCCTTTTTTTCCTTCTCTCGTTTGGGTTTGCTTTTTATACATGACTGCTTTTTCTGTGTGTCCAGCCCCATGTCGAAGGTGAGAAACCTACCGCATTCTTCTGTAGAAGTAATCTTGAAAACCTATACAATGGAGGAGGGAAAGAGAGTCCCTCTCTTAGTAGCTTCTCTGAAACGTTTGCGTATGCCTTTACTGCCACAGTATTTTAAGTACACATTGTGATATAACTGTAATCATTCAAATTACTTACAATATGTAACCGAAAAAATTCACATAAAATGAAACTTTATGTCTGTTAAACTCATGCAAACAAACATTTAGTAATCCACTTATCGAGACAAACAAATTTCATTAGCAACGCAGCAGTAATTAGAATATTTTTATTGTGATATTATATTTATAGCACAAGATACGCGCCGTTTCTTATTTTAATTTTACAAAAATATATTTTTATGCATTTTACGTATTTGTTTTTAAAACAATCATTTATAAAATCAATATATTTTTCTCAGTATCAATTCCTTCATGCATATCAGTGCAAGACAAAAATAGAAACTTATTTCTGTATGAAAAGGGGAAAGAATATTAACATTTAATTTTTTTATTTTAAAGATAATATGTTAAATTCCATCAACATTGTTTCTAACATATCATCGGGTTTTGAACTACTGTCCAATAATTACTCTGATCTCTAATAGAAAATTATTGGCAACAAAAGACCACACAAATATAAATCTTTTGTCCTGAATGAGTACTGTCCAGAAAAAGAAATGTTAGCCTTTTCCTATGCAAATTCCACAGAGATGCTAAAATGAGCTGTCTTCTCCAAAGAAGCTGCTGCTTGGCTACATGTTTCAGTTTTTCTTTGCTTTTAAAATCAACAGAGCAGCAAAAAGCAATTTGTTTGGAATTTCTTTTTCTTTCTGGAGTATTTCTCCCGTGCTTCTCGGGGAGAGGTTGTACACTTAACATTCAGATTTTTTTTTTACCTTCGTTGTGAAAAACATGAGGATGAATATGTACGAAAATGTCCCAGTTCCCTCAAAAGTAAGACAGAGACTCTTCTTATTTACCGATGACCTCCCTGCGGTGGCAAGTTCATATGTACCGATGTGTTATGTATACAGTTGAGGTATGATAATAATGACCATTCAACAAGGATAATGTGTTAGATATTAACAAATATGTACACTATGGAAACACTACCTATACTTTTTGTCCTTTTTCTTTATAATTTCGTAAAGGTAATATTTTCTGACCCAGCATGTAACATTTTTTAACCAAATGAAAACCAAATAAATTTGATTAGAATTATATAAAGCCAAGTTATTTTTTATGTTACTATTGTTTAACTGAAGTATTATTTTCTAAAGAGATAATTCACTGAGAAAACTTTTAAATATGAATCTCTTTCAGGGTGATAAACATTTTAGGTAAGGACAATTTTTTCCCACATGTAATATTTTGTTTGTTTAATTAAATGTTAAATAAAATGACTTTGATTAGATTCATATATAAGTAAAAGTTCTATAAATATTTAGTATTGTTTTAAATAAAATGTTTGTTTTTCTCAAATAAGATAAACCAATGCGAATACTTTTAAGTACGATTCCTTTTTTGGATAGTGAATATTTTCGGAGATGCTAAATTTGTCCCATCAAATACAATTATATTTAAGAAAGGATTAACAACTAAATGTGATTAGAATTATATACTCAGTGGCCCTGTAAATATTTATAATTGTTTCCATGAAATATCATTGTTATAAATCACTGAAATTACTTTTTTTTAAATATTAATTATTTTCTCGGGTGATGATTAGTTTAGGTAATATCATATTTTTGTTCTAATCATGTAACAGTTTGTTTAATCAAATTATAAATAACAATATTTAATTAAAAATGTGAAATTTGAAGTCTTATAACTGCTTCGAATTGCCACCATAATATATTATTTTATTTTCAATTCAGTTAAATCATCTGCTCTTAAATATGAATTGTTTTCTGGAATAATAAATATTTATGTCGTGTTATTTTCTGTCCCTTCAAGTGACATTTGTTAAAACAAATGATAAAAATTCTATATGATTAGAATTTATAACCACAAATCCTATAAATGTTTGAAATTACTCTCATGAAATATCTTTTTTTCATATTGAGAGAAATTACTAGGGATAGTTTTAAACATTAATTATTTCGCAGATGATGAATACTTCAGTCTTATCAAGTAACATTTAGTTAAATCAAACAATAAACATGTGTACATCATTAGAATTTTGTAATCTCAAGTCCATAAATGTTAAGAATTTTCATTATTAAGTATTATTTTAAAATGAGGTAAATCCTCAGGAATAATTTTAAATATAAAATATGATGGGATGATGAATTTTTTACTTTATCAATTTTAATTTGATTTACCATTTTACAATATGTATATATTTACAAAGCATTATATTAACCTAAGAAAAATTCTTTTTTATATTTATAAAGTCTTAGCAATGCTTGTATTATATTTGTAAAAAATTTAGAGATTTCAGTTTCTCATTCGGTGTTTATTGTGTGTGTATTAAAAGCTTATAAACATGTTATTCAACCCCAGAGATAATACTCAAAATTATCTTTTAGATTGAGTAACATGTTTTTTAGCAAAAATTATGTTCTTAAAATAAATCCCTTTTTACAAAATAATTTTTAATTCATTGCTTTTAAACTAATTACTTTTTTTAGATTATGAACAAGATAACATATGCTTATGTGTGCTTTTGTTATAATTAATATTTTATTTCAATTTTTGAGCAAATAAAGTTTATCCTACATTTTGTATTAATTAAAACATTATAGTAAATTTTCATATATGGTGAGAGTTTTACTTTTAATAATATTTTTCGGTCCATACAGATGGCAAAATAGTATTTTAGAAAAATTATATATGAAAATTTATATTTTAACAAATCCATGTTTTACCTTATTTTGCAAGAAGAAAGTGATTTTTCCAACCAAATATGACAAACTAAAATTTTAGAGTAAAATATTAATTATTATTTCGCAAGTAAAAGAGATGATTTTTTCTCATTAAATTAAAACAATTTTTAAATACATTCAAAATTTAATTAAAGCAGCTGTAATGAAAATATTTAATAATTTTGTGCAACATAATTCGTCTTCTTCTTGTTCTTTGGACTTTCTTCTAAAATATTTATTACTTCAGTAAAAATGATAAAAATAATATTAGTTTTAAAAATATATAAGTTATTACATTGAAGAAGTTATATATATTATGCATTGGAATTAATAAAACATTGCTTGAGATAGAATTTACACACAATTAAAATATTTTTCATTATTTTTTAAATTTCGATCTTAATGACAGTAATTTATTTATATAAAATGAAATATTTTTTTTCTTAAAAAGGGGGTACGACTCACTTTTCTGCATTGATGTTTTCCGTGTTCCCTTTGTTTCTGCTTGAAATAATTTTTTTCATTGATGTTTACAAAATCGTTTCCAAGTATTTTTTATAATGCACAGATATATTTTATGTAGCATGAATTTTTGAAAGGAAAAAAAAATGTTTATTCACATTATATAACATAGATTTTATTAACACTTCAGGGAAGTTTAGTTATGTTGTTCTGTTTCAATTAAAAAACCCTAACAATGAATGATATGTGACTTATATATATTGGATTGGAATTGTGATACGTAATGATTGATAATGAGGTGATGCGTACATATATGACGAAAGGTTTAATAATAAGACTGGTAGTCGGTCTTTTGGCGAGTGATTTAGATTTTACGCTGAATTTAGAAAAAAAAACATCGGTATCAGATATCTAAGTGACTAGGACGACACCTGAACAAACAACTTCCACACTTTGGCGGGAGGACTTGGTGTTTGGAAAGATGTAGCGTGCATCAGTCCTTTTAGAAGGTGAGTTGTCGTTGGCATCAAGCCCACGATTCGATGGAAACAACGCCATCCCCATGTTCGTAACCATGACCACTAGGTTACCACGACTACATCATCTGACTCTCTGTTCATTTTAACTTTGTAGTTTAGTAATTCTCTAATTAATTTGATGGTGAAATCAGAAAAAAAATACGAAAAGGAGTGATAAACATTAAAGTTGACAAACCTGAATATGGAATGACAGTGTATAAGTTAATTTACCTGTTTTCAAATCAAAGTATAGCAGTAAAATTTTAAAAGTCACATCCGTTTAAAAATTTTAATTTATTGATAAGTTTCTAGACATCATAGTTACAGATATTGAGAAAAGATACTTAAGAAACCAACCGTATAAAAATAATGGTTATATGTTTAATTTTTTTTTCCATTTTCAAAAAGTAGTATTCTCCAACCAAACGAAACGTAATAAAGCATATTAGGTGAAGATAGGAAATGTTAAAAATTAAGTTAAAGTTAGGAGTAAGGCAGTGATTATCTATTAACGTCGCTCTAAGAAGCAACTCGAGGGCTATTGGCAAAAAACATCGTAATTATGAAACTCGATCAAGTGACGAGGGCGACACTTCTCTCTCCTAACTTCTATATCCCGCTAACGAGAGGACATTGAGTCACGATAGATTTAACGTGCACTTTCTGATTACCCAGACCTAGTGGCATCAGGGCTCAGACCCACTACCCAACGAAAGCCGATTCCCGTGAGACCACTAGGCTCTAGCATCCTATTAAGATAAAAATACAGATAAAATGCAAAATGTAATTCAGAGAAATAAGAGGGGGAAATGAGAGATGCTGATATATGTTTGTAAATTAATGATGTTTATAGGTTAGTGGGAGGTGAACTGCTTGTGGTTGATTATTTATGAATAAAATTGGTTCGAAGTTATTCCTGTTTAGAGTAAAGGGTAATAGGAGTTGAATCAGTCTTATGCAAAGAGTATCTCATTCAATGCACGTGAGATGGTAACCTAAGGCTTTATTGTTTACTTCTAAGCTGGAATTAACGCGAATGTGATGTTATTTGAGAAAATGATTAATTAATAGTTTTACTAATGTCACCCTGAGAAGACACTCAAAAGCTATTGGCAGTTAACCTCATAATTTTGCACCTCGGTCTAGTGATGGGAATGACTCCTGAGCTAGCACTCCATTTTCAAACTTCCACACCACGTTTTAAGGCAACAGTTAATCGGACCTCAAGCAGATTTAACGTCTTTAGTGGCATCAGCTCTAAAACCCACTACTGAATGATAACAACACCAGCCACGAATTCGTGGCTATGACCTCTTGGCTGCCGATGCCTATTTGAAGAAGACGAATATTGTATAACATGTGAAGAAAATTCAAATCCTTTTGACTATTTAATTCATCGCTACGATGTATATAGATTTAAATAATTATTGGGAAGCGCTACACGCATTTTTTTTAATTTAAAATAATATCCAATTGTATAATAACATCAAGTAACATACAGAGTAATAGTTTCAATTTTCTTTACTAACCCGTAATAGTTTCATACGATAAATCGACAGAAAAGCTTTCTCAATTCAAATTGCGCAGGAGAAAATTGTTTGTTCGTGAGTCCCGCAAATGTAACAAATTAAACATCCTTTGACAATGTAGCAGTTTCGACTGCTCATATGTTTTTTTTCATTTCCTTGAGCTTTCAGATCCACTAGAGAAGAAAAAAGCAATTTGTTCGGAATTTTTCCTTTCACTAGAGTATTTTTTGCTATCCTTCCAGTAAAGAGGTTGTTCAGTTGTCATCCCATTTCTTTTCCCTGTCCTAAAAAGTACTGAAGTAAAGATGCAAGGAAATACCCCAATTCCCTGGAACACAAGGAACACACCCCCAACCTATATAAGGCCTGCTCCCTTTTGATCATTGTCATTTTAACTACGACGTAAGAATTGTATCGTGCGAGCTTATGTATATGAGGATAAGGAATTAGTTGATATTTGTTATTCATTGATTGAGAGGATCTATAGTTTTTGATATCATGAATGGTAAATTCAGGTTTCTATAAGTACATTTTGAGCAAAATGATGCATCAGTGATTTGGTGTTTTGTTACATAAGAAAAGGCAACAATCAAATTTTGTTCTTATGAAACATTTAATAGGAATAAAGGCTTTAACTTTTAATATGACATGCACAGTGTACAACTATCTACATTTATTTATTTTGGTCTTATGAAACATTTAATAGGAATAAGAGGCTTAAACTCTTAATATGCCATGCACAGTGTACAGCTATTTATATTTATTTATTTTGGTTCAAAATTCAACTCACAAGCAGCATTTATTAACATCTTCAATCATTCAATATTTATTAATTATCAACCCATTAAATTGAATCCATTTCTCATTGCTTAAGTTGGATGAAATTCTGACTAAACATTTTGTTTACATTTATCAGGAGAATTTTTAGAGTTTACTTTAGGAACGTGAAGATACTGATTTTACTGTTATAATGTTGTATGTTTAGTTTGATATCATACATGAATCATATCTAATAGAATAATTATATAATAGAAGCTATAGAACATTTGGATATCATACAAAAACACTTAGTATAAATATAATGCAGATAATGTAAAAAAGGGTGAAGGTTATTTCGCTTAATTTCAAGAATATTTGACTGATGAAAAAATTGAAAAAAAGCATCAATAATAATGATTCTGTACGAAATAAAAAGATGAAAAATTAATTAATAAATAAATAATAGGATGAATAATTTTTATTAGGAAACGAAATAAGGGAATAAAATAATTAAATATTCAAAATAATGAATCTAACATATTGTAAAGATGATTGGATTAGAACGGTGAAGACACACCAATTTACACATTCACATTTTGCCAAAGTAAAGGCTGTTTTAGTCTGTCAGATAATATACGCCTCATCTCCTTTTTTAAGTGGAATCAGGAATCAAACGAAACATTTCTGATGATAAGCTGAACACTCGGCTACCGTAACCTCGCTTCAGTATGTAATAATTTAATATTGGTAAGATTCTTATTTATTTTCAAACACACACAGTTTTCAATTGCTCAACATCTCTAATATTTGAGAGTTCTATTGGAATGACAAATACAAAAATAGAAAAGAGGAAAACTAAACAGAGTGTTCAAAATTACATGAAATGTGACAAAATGTCACTAGTAATACAAATAAGATGATGTGTAAGGAAATAATACAGAATAAAATACAATTTTATTAATCTGTTTTTCTCTTCTTAAATTTGATTACAAATATTTCTCTTAAATTTCTCAAATATATGTATCTCTAAAATGCAGCCTAATGCTACCACAAATATAACTACCGCAAAATAACATGTTTTCTATCAGTTTAATTTAAAATGAGCATCAATAATTAAAAAATAATTTAGAATATCTAAACTATTTAAAAAACCACTAAAACTACTAACAAAACCAACACCAGCTTTTACCAAATACGTATTTGATTGCTTGATTGTATTTTAATGTAATACTTAATATCCACACAAATACTATTGATGACGAACCACGTAATTCTGAATCATATTTGGTTAACAAGGACACATAGTGTCACACTTCCTTAACTTCTAAGCTACGTCACAGTGAAGGCACTGTTCCCTAAATAAATTAACAGGCATCAGCTTAACTACACAGCAGATCTTTTTAGGAAACAGCACTCGAGCAAGTCTTATGCCATGACTACTTTGTTATTTCCACCACATTAAAGATATTTATATGATTAAGAGTCGAAGTCATTAAAGATGTAATTATATTCTAATATGTTGTTGGAACCATGCATTTATAATGCTTAGGCATTACTCATACTGTCTTTATGGTGGGTTTCTATCGTGTATTTACTTTGACTAGCCCTTAAAAACTTTAATATGATGTTATTTGAATTGAGAATATCTTCAAGTGAATTAAATGCGCGACCTATACCAATTAGAAACAAGTTATTGAAGTGATGTGAAAAGAATTGAAGAGATGCGTTTGTAAGCAGACAAGCGTTTAATACAGGAGAGTGAACGGAACTTATCAGCGAAGAATTACATATACACTGACAAGATTAAAGAGAATCGTAGTTAGTGAGGATATCCAGATGGTTAGTAAGTCGGACACGCATTTCATTCTTTTCAAAGGACTAGGACTAAAAGAGCTGCAAAAGTTAAGTAATATTCATTGCATTACCATGACTATATGCATGTCATTTCATGTGGTAACAGATCTACAAGGAAATACTATCGGTAAGCTTCAATTTCAGAGCATATTAGTTCAAAACAATTTAAACAACATTTGTTCCCCCTTTGTTCTAAAAATGTCGAATTACGTACTAAGTAAATAATATTTGCGGGTTTCTTTTCAAAAGAAATCTGCAGCTGAAGCGCACAGAGTTCTTGTTTAGACTTAAGGTGAACATGCGCTGCCGGAAAAGACATGCAGAAACTAGTTTCGTTGCTTAGAAATAATGATTTTGATCTTAGAAGATGTGTAAAGGCGTTTCTCACGTGTGAACTGCTAATTTCTCGACTGAAAAAGAGAGATGTTTTACATCGTATTATGTCTGGCGAGGAAAAGGGGATACAGTATGACAACCTTAAGCGTAAGCTCGGTAAAACCGGCCATGCATCAATATCGTCCTCAAAGCCAAACATCCATGCTTGAAACTTCTCCTCTGCATTTGGTGGGATCAGCAGGATGTAATTTATTGTGAGCTAATCAAACCGAACTAAACTATCACGGTAGATTACTTTTGACTTAAATTGATACATTTGAACCGAAATTTAAATGAAGAACGGTCGTTATTGAGCAGAGACACGACAAAGTATTTTTGCTACATAACAACGCTTGACTACATGTTGTGAAAAAACCGTAAAAGCCTACTTATAAACACTTAAATAGGAATTCCTGCCCTACCTTATATATTCACCGAACCTTTCTGATTATCACTTAATCCGTTCAATAGCACATAACCTGAATGAGCAGCGCTTCCATTCTTATGAAAATACTAAAAATTAAGTCGATTCTTAGATAGTCTTAAGTTGTGTAGTTTTATCAAAGGGGAGTTCATATGCTGTCAGGAAAGAGGGGGGAAAGTAGAGGCTAATGATGGCTAGTACTTTGAGTCATATACGTTAAATAAAGCACTGATTTTCACCAAAAAAAAACAGCGAGATCTTATTCAATGTCCTTATATTAATCTTTATATCCTGACAGCTGTAGGAGTTCTTTCACAGGCGTGATAAAAAAGTATCTGGCTTTTTGATGACATTGAAATTCAAATATACTCTATTTGAGTTAATGAATGAATGAATTTATTAGTGACTGTTTTGATTAGTGACTCTCAATTATTGTATAGTGATATAACGATAAAGTGAAGGAATTAATCACATGGTGTGTTATCTTACCAGTTTGTATTTGTTTCATTTCAAAAATTCATATTTGGAGTATCATTGTGCTCCGGAACAATAAAATTTTCATTTTTGCTTGAGTAAAAAAGTATGCAAGAGCAACGTTGAACTGAATTGATTTTCAGGACTGAAATGTAGGGAATATACTTTCTAGTTTCAATTTGTCAAGCAATTTATTGATTGGTTTTTCATCAAAAGTTGCTGTTAGAAACAACTGGAATGAAATGGATAACAAATCGTTTATTTGAACCGTGGTCAAAAGACTAGGAAGACATCTGAGCTGAATGCCTCCCCTTTCGCCATCTCTCAAAATTTGGCAGGAGAATAGAGTTCAAAGAATACTTTTAGATCTGCTTAAATTTTGAAATTTTGCAAAACAGTTTTATAAATTGTGAATTTTTCTCGTTCACATTCCCAAACATATTGCCGAAATTGAAGGCAATTAGTTAAAAAATTTATTCATCCCAGATATATTTTCCATACATTTTTAAGTTTTCAATCACAAACCCAACTGTATTTCCAGAATTGAAAGAAAGGGCATTTAAAATTATTTTTGTCTTTGAAACATTTTCCATAACTCTTAGTTATAGTTATATTGAAACATAATAATAAAGTTATTAATGCATATAAATATAAAGATATTGACACGTATTATTGCATTAAAAAATTAAATAAATCAAGTTTGCATTAATCACAAGATGAAAAATTACAAATTTAATTACAAAATTAAGAAATTAGAATTAAAAACCTATTGGGAGTATATGTATGAAATTTTGTTAGCAAAATGAAGTTACAAGATTATATTAAGAATAAATTCTGCGAGAATAGAGCTACAAAGTTATACTCGATAAAAAAATTTACTTATTAGTTAGTAATAGTTTCTACAACTTCGAAAATTATGGATTTATTTAAAAACTTTTCAAATTCCATGTCATAAAGAAAAGTTGAAGTCGAGCTTAATGAAGAGCATTTTGTATATTTTGAAATAGTTGACGTCGAAGAATATAGATAGATAAAAAATTATACAGTCTAGACTTATTATTTCGGCCTAAACAGTTTACATCATCCTTTTAGTTTTTACTCTAATCTTTTCATAAACTATTGAATGGAAATGCATTTCCTTTTATGTAACACAATATCCATTAGTGATATAATGACTGACATAAAAATTTGTAGAAAATTAGATTTGAAATAGTTCTTACTTCACATTCTACAATATTATAACACACTCAAGAAATTATTTTTCGCATCTAATTAAGGAAATTTAAAGCAAGAAAATTTATTTCAAAGTAACTAAGTTATTTTGTGAGACATATTTTGTTTATCTTCCCATATCAAAAGTCAAAACTTAATTTGGAATATCATGCAAATCAAGGAAAGTAATTCGTTCTTGACAGAATGACCGTTTTTATAGAAGCATAAAATATAGTAAAAAAAATATTACTTTTGAAAATTTAATTAATTTGTAACGAAGTTTTAAAAAAGAAAGATAAGGGAATTACTTTCGGTTAATTCAACTATTTTTTATGAGAGGCGAGTAAAATTAAATGGAATGCCAAAATTTGTAACAGTAAAATGCAAATATTACTGAATTGACTGATTAAAACTCATTTGCATTTCTCGGTAATCAAAACATTTAAAATGCTCAAAAAAGAATAATGCTTTCGAAAGTTATATTGTGGTTTTACTTTTCATAAGCATGATATGTTACTTATAACTGTAAATTCATTTTTATATATATATAAACTAGTATTATTTAATTTTTAATTCTTCCTCGTTATTGTTTTGAAACTAAAAAATATGTTTTAATTCAGTTGTGGTACAATATAGAAAATTTAAGTGAATGAAATTATGAATTTATTTATATAACACGAGAAAAAAGGCAGATACATTGGTATAGCGGCGAAAGCATGTCCACCTGGACAAGCCAGTATGAACGAAGTGACAGAAAATATACCCTGTTTGGGAAGTTAAAGTATGGATTAATCAGTTGACATGGAAATAGATGAAGGAATTTTTAGGTATTTTACATGGAGACTAAATTTTTAGTTGGGATTATCCCTACTGCTAGTGAGAGTGATATATATTCCAGTTAATTCACTCTAAGAATACCAATGTGATATTTATTCTAATTATTTATTCAGGTTAGGTATAACTCAGTATTAAATTATTAATACGATGGGTTAACATTTTTTAAAATATAAACCGTCCTTTCTGTTTAACCCTTTCGCTCCCAACGTAACACAGGCGATACCCTCGCGTATGCTCTCCCGTGCCCAGTGTATCACATTTCATACGCTCAGTGAATGTCTTCTACGGCCCAACGTATCAATAGAGATACTCTTGATGAGAACGTTTTATTTGATTTTTTTTAATGTTACTATATGGGTTTACAATGCCTCAAAATCTAAATAGATATGTTATTTGGAGTGTTGACCTTATTGATATGGGCTTGAATTTCACTTCTGGCTAACAAGAGGGAGGTAATTGTTAAAAGCACGTGTTGCGATGCGGCTACTTAAATGTAATGACATGATTTAAAAGGTTCACTTACTTTTGGTTTGCTTTTTTCTTTCTTGTATGCTTTTTAGAAGTTCGAATGATATTTAAAGGATGTTTATGTGGGTTACGCCCTTGGTAGCAGATGCTCTCAGCTGTTCGTTTCATTCGGTCAGTTTTTATTTGTAGCGACAGTCATGATGAAAAAAAAGCATTTATCTGATACTGAGATTTACGAACTGATGAAGGAATCGGACAGTAATGTCAGCGAAAATAATCCAAAACTGTACATAGACAATAAAATAAAAAAGGGGGGGCATAAGAAGATGTGCCCTTAGCTCAAAATTTTGCATGAAGCGTGAAAATATGTGTGTTAGATATGCGACTTTGGACTACGCTTTGAATTTTTTTTTTTTTTATAAATATACCATACAGCAAAATAGGATTTATTTTTTTATATCTATATGTTCCATGTAATAGTACATCATTACACCATGAAATTTATGTAACAAATGTAAATATATTTTGTATTTTCTTAAAAGATATGATTTTTATGTAATTATTAATTTATATAAAAACATATAATTTTCCATTAAATCTTTTTTTCTTTCGTGTATATATAAATTTTAATGCATTTTAAATAATATAAGTAAATACCAAAAAAATTAAATAATAGTCGTTTTTAGAGGAATTTTTATCACGAATTAGGCTTAAAATCTAAATTCGTCTGGGCACAACGTGATACTCCACGGTAAGAAGCCGCGAGCCCAGAGAATCATTTCTTTTTTTCCCCTCCGGTAGCGAAAGGGTTAACGCTAGAATTACCGTATTTCTGGTATATCTAGAACTATCTGGGTGGATCACAGCTGACCTATGGACTTCAGTTTCGTTATTCTTAATTTTTATGATAATACTGGCAGAAATTAAGTGTCTCAAGATTAATACAATGATTTTTAATTAATTATTTATAAAATTTAGCTACTAGAAATATTATATAATATACATTTAGTTAATAGGAAGTTATCATTTTTTTTTTTTTAAATTTTTAACTTCAGAATATATACTAAAAGATATTAGAAGATTGTATAAAAGAAAATTAAAAATATTTTTTAATGACATATGACATATATTTTATTTAATTTAAATCTGATTATGTTCTTATTAATTTTTCTCGAAATATTTCACAGAGAAATGCTATAGTCATTTTTTTTTTCTTTTCTTTCTTTTTTTTTTTATTTATTTATTTTTTTTTTTTTTGCTGTTCATCATCCACATACTAATTTTGAACATTTTTTACATACAATATTAATTTTATTGTCTTTGTATTGCTTTATATGACAACGTCATTACCTGTTTGAAACTTCTGGGGTAGTAAGTCTGGACAAAAAACTTCTGCTTCCTTTTTGCAATATATTTCTCTCTTAGTTCCTCTTCTAATTTTAGAATGTAGTCTCTTCTGCTCAGTTTAGAGCCTGTTGTGTCTTTAAAAACTACCTATACATTCTTCACCGCTAGATTTAAAATATTGAAAAAAAAACAAGCTTAGGCCAACGCCTTGATGCAGACTTTGCAGAATACTTTCTCACCATCTGATCCACAATATCGACCCAAGTTTTGTGAAGTTGTAGAAATTTATTGTTTCAGGACTTTTCTTCTCGATTTTAAGTAACTTCTAATGAAGAATACAATATGCTAGGAACCAGTAATTTTTTGGGTTTTTATATTGGTAAAAAACAAGAATATTGAAGTTTGCAACTTCTCTTTTTACCCTACTCATTATGTTCCGACATAGCTCAACCCATTTTTTCAGTTTCTACAAGTTTCAGAAATATAAAAAAAAACTATAACTTGTTATATTTCGTCCAGTTTTCAGATAAAGCTGTACTTACCTAAGACCAACATTTTCCCCAACACATAGATCACTTGATTTGGAATCCTCTCCTAAGCAGGGAAATACGACCAAAATTTGATGCCAAACTATTCAGGTTGGATTGGAAAATACTGCAAAATCTACAGCCTGCCTTTGACGGAAATAGCTGCTTATCCGCAGTAATGTTTTCTTCTAGTTTGTAACACATGAAACAATTTTCTACAAATGTATTCCAATCAACTGATATTAAAAGACATTAATCATTTTCCATCTGTCTGACCTTGAAATTTTTAATTGAAAATGCATAGATCGCATAATTTATAGAAATGTGTTTCGGCTCATTGTTGCAACGAAAAAATTATGGCGCCAAATATTTGACAAAAGGCTAGTGAGGGAAACCTCTTTTGCATCTAAAGCTACTCAAACAAAAAATATTGCAATGAAGGAATCCAGTTCATCCAGAGAAAGGCTCTAAATCTTATAATTTAATTTTGATCTTGCTTCAACTTCTGTACAGTTCTTTATAATATACATAATTTTATCATTTATGAAAAGTCTCCAGGAATTTATAGGACTGCTATTAGCAATATTTCTTTTAGAAAATGAAGTATGTCTCAAAGTTCCATCTTTCGCTTCTTCCAAATCACTTTGAAGGGGTGATTGCTCTTCGTAATTTTTTTATTTTTTTTCTTAATACTTTTACAATTCATTGTTGTTTTAAGAATTCCTGAACAACATTTACTTGGAATATTTTCATTCAGCTCGCTGTCATTTGAACTGGATCCAGACTATGAAAGTATATGAGCATTTTTTATAATATTTATTTCTTCGTTTATAAAAAAAAATTTCATGAGCATCAGCATCAAATATGTTTTCGTGGCAGGAATTATTTTCTGAAAGGTCATTCAGCATTTTCAAAGCTTCATCTTTCGAAACATCTCTTCTGCTGGGTGCCATCACTTAACATGAGCAAAACTGGAATGCCTCAAATTTGTTTTCCTTCTACTCAGTTTACAACGGGGAAAATATATTTTTTTACTTAGTTTCTGGCGTATAACAGAGATAAGAGCATTCTACAACATTCCAATACATAGAAGCAATAGCTTCCAATCAAAAAAGCTCACACATCTGCCTTACAGGTCAATGTCAGATGTGTGGACACACCCTCTTCTCATTCCCGCCCTTTTGCAAAATGCAGGTGCAGTGCACCTCCATATATAATTCTTTAATTAAGTAAAAATGTAGTGTTGAAATCCTTTTTGAAATAAGAGAAAATGCATTTATCTTGTTTGGGTCAGATATGCCCCTCATGGTAGTTCCAGGTATACAGACATATAAATAATAAAGTAGTCCTTGGAATTCAATTAAATTAGTTTTAAGACATTAAACTAAGGTGACCAGATTTTAACATTTAGAAAGCGGGACGCCATTAGCAGAAGGAGGGGGGGGGGGCTCTTGATTAAAAAGTAAGTACCTAAAAACACCTACTTTTGGTACCTAAATAAATTACAAACATCAATCATATGAATAGCTTATTTGTTGACATCACTTGTTTAACTAGTACTAGCACGCATTCCAATGTGTATAGTATGAGAGACTGTTACAAAACTCAATATGCGAAAGCATTAGACAACGGTTTTGTGGACGACCAACAAACTCCTTACACTCTAGTTTTTCTTTTTTCTAAGTTTCCCCTCTATTTAAAATTTTTTTACAAGATGTAATTCCTTTGCAACAATGTTCCAAATGATGCTAGATCTCTAGCGGAACATGTCTACATCAGAATAAAATCTGTGGAATTGTATAGAGTGCTTTATCATCATTTTACAGCTACAAAATGTTTTCGCAGCTGCTGCTAATGCCGAAAAATGCCACTGTTCGTTAAATCCAAACAATGGCGGTCGTATTCTAGCAACTGATCGAGACGAACTTTCATAAGTTGCTCCAGATAAGCAGTTTTCAACAATTACTTTAATTATTAAATTTAAACATTATAAAATTTACAACAATAATATAAAGCTCATATCCTGGTGAAATAATTACATGGAAGCCGAAAACCATATATTCCCTTCCCGTTCTCCCACCGTTCCCTTGCTTATCGTGCATTCTTTCTAAAAATCAGAACTTTCTTAAATACCCGTGGGATGCGGGATAAATTGTTAAAAATCGGTACGTCTAGTCACCTTACATTAGACTGAATATTTAGGAAAAGTCAAAAAAGTAGAAAACTTTATTTTGAAATGCAGCTGTGAAACAAGCAAAAACTTCTGTTTTGGGTCGCACATGAACAGCCTCGGTAATTCTAGTGATAATCTTAAGCTGATTTCTTGAGTGGATTAACTGTATATACAAATAAGGGACATGTTACAAACGGGAAGCCAACAATTTAAATTAAATTTGAACCTGATTTGTAACTCGTATTTCTCTTCGACTAATCTTTTGGAACATAACAGGTCATTATTTTAATGAGAAACTTTTGTTGCGAATGAGTCGTGACTTAGGAAAATTAGTATTTCTAAAATTAAGTGTGGTAAACAATAGTGATTTGATAGTGAGATAAAAAGTATTTATAAACAAGGAAGAGTTTGAAAAAAGTGTAATAGTTGTATACAGAGAGATATTGAAATTTTGGATAGCGAAGTCGGACGTGTCTTCTTACAGAGAAGGTAAAACAAATTTGCACTAGATACAAAATGTCAAGAAATAGAATGGTGGCTGTTATAGAGATTCGATAAGTTCCTCACTCAGATCCTTCTTTAGAATTGTGTTTTGGATTAGTAATTTTTCTAGGCAATCTGTTGTTAAGTGCGCAATTAAAATTCTGCTTCACATTCGTAACAGTTTTCTGATTCATTCTAAACATTGAATAAGAACAAAATTAATTTTTCTTTTCTTCATATTGATTCGAATCTTTGGCGGAAACGATGTTTTTCCAGTCTCATCGGGAGAGGAGATTGATTGACATTAGGCTCTAGGGATGATTTTAAATCTCGCTATGACGGGTTAGATTGGTAAGTTGATTTTTTGCAGTCTTCTTATTAATTGAGGTAAAATGCCTCACTCGCGGTCTAGTTATTAATGCTTTTTAAAATCTGCTGTCGATGTAAAAGAGAGCTAATGCGTACTCTCCCGCCAGTATAATGGTAAAGATACAAAAAGGAATGTTCTGAACGATATTTTAAGAGGTTACTTTTCTAGCCACCATTGCAATTGATACACTTCTTTTGTGTGTGGTATTGAGTTTTGTTTTGAACAGTTTCCATTTGATTGACTGTCTCAAGTTGAGATGGTAGATCTATTAGATGCAGGCATCGTAGTCTGTATATCACTAGTATTAATTTAAATGTGGAAGTCATTCTTAGACACACTGATACAAATTCATAAGTTGAGGGAACATGTAAACTGCATTTCTTGGCTGTGCTTCTTTTTTCTTGTCAAATTTCTTGTGAAATTTTTGATAGTGAAGTCTGATGTGTCCTCATACAGAAAAGGTAGTAGGTATTTATAACGTGCGGGACACCACTTCGGCAGGTGTGATGTTTCTCCTACCGCATTGTGGAAGGAGGTCGGTTGACCTTGAGTGATGAGGATGATTTCTCTTACCGTATCGTGGGAGGAGGTCGGTTGACCTTCAGTGATGAGGATGATTTTAACCCTTGATGCGTCAATCCAAGGAAAACTTGTACACTCATCTTTTTGCAGTGCTCTTTTCTACTAGACCAAAAGGGCTGACCCCTAGAGTTAGGTATAAAACATTTTTATACCATATTTTATTTGAAGAGAGACACCGAAACACTTTCTTGCGTGAATTTTTACTGCGTTTAGATGGATCAAAGAATTGAGAGAATCAAAATGGGAATTACATATTTGCATAAATTTATATGTGTGAATTTCACTAATCCTGACTTTTTTTTATATATTTCATGAATAATTAACAGAACTTTCTTAAAGTAAGACTCGTGGTTATGAAAATTTTATTTTAAATATTAACTAAACTGATTTTTTTTACGAAACATTGCTTATCAATCTTTTGATTTGGGTACAGTTAATTATTGGTCAGTAGATCTCAGTCCATGTTCAACGAAGCACTAGTGTTCACCGATCCCACTTCAAGCTGTCCGCGAAGGAATCAAACGCCCAAATAAAAAATATTGCAAATAAAAAAATCAATGCGAAGTAAAAAAAAATTAATTTCATGGGATTTTTTATCAGCAAACGCGAATGAGAAACTTTTTAATTGTATTTGTAGTACCACAATCTTAAAACACACCTAATTGTTGTGAAAAATGGTGGCATGTTCTAGAGCAAATGATACAGAAAACAATAAAAGTTCTGTTTCAAATGATTGTCAACCGAAGATTTCAGAGGGAATTTTTCAAAATTGAATACACGGATCTAGTTAAAAAGCTCCGAACATATTGTTTACCAAATCATATATTTGCAAAGGAGGATTTTCTACGATGAATAATATTAAAACAAGAATTGGAAAGACATGGAAAATTTAGAATAGGATATGCAAAAGCTTTATTATTTATTCGTCCTGATTTGCTTAAATACGCAAATATCTCCAATCTCGTATGGAATTAAATTTGAAATTTTTTTGTAAAGTGATTTTTAAATAAATTTGTTTGCTTCATTGAATGAAAGCGTTTTTTTCCCTTTAATCAAACTAGTAGTTTTCATCTCAAACCGTTAATATAAAGTTTACAGTTTTCGTTACTTTGTAAGTGTTACTCGCTAAGGAAATGTAAGATTTTAATATTCATCGACTCCAAAACGATTGAGTGAGTGTCATTATTTATTAACTCTGAATTTAAGAACAACACTAGAACTATTGATGATTGAATTTAACTGTGAACCTCTTTCAAGTTACGAGGACAACTCTTGAGTTGGCATTTATCTTTTAACGTCTATCAGTTCATAAAGTAACCTAATTGATTTAGGAATGATTTTAGAATTTTTAAGAGTAGTTCACCCTCTCTAAAAAATACTTTTAAATTCTATAAACGGATAAGTCAATTATCACAATGAGTTTCTCAGTATTTCAGTCCCATGAGTTTCAAATGATATTAGTAAATAATAAAAACAATTATTATTGAAATATAAAAAAAAAATATTTGTAAAAAATAAAAAATTAGATGATATGTTGTAGCTTAAGTGTATAAATAATTTAGATAATTATATATTTAGAACCTTAAATCCAAAAATATAATAATGACCTCTAAATACTGTATTCCTGTTTATTTTTCCAAAATTTATTTTTTAGATCACTAGTTTCTTTGACTGATGGATAGTGGTGACAGTAGCCTACTGATCACAGTCGCTAATTAATGGGAAGCTTCATTTCCTTCGAGTCTTCGATTCGAGTCCAGATTCTCCTAAAAACTCGACATTTGGCATAGATGATGCACGTTAAGTTTTTTTAACTTCAGAAATGCTCACGTTGGCGTGGTGTAGAAGTAAAAAGTGTGCAATGCCCTCTCATGTGTAAGCTCGTAGTATGATTGGGCTTCAAAATTACGAGACCCGTCGCCTATAGACGGAATTAGGCAATTGATTCAATCAAAGTAAATCAAAACAGAAATTATCGATGTCACCGTCTTAAACAAATGCTTAATTATTTCTTTTTTATTGTTTAGTTGATTGGGGGAGAGGGGAGAAGAACTTGGCTCTCGTAATCGACAGTCTAAGGTCAATTATGCAGTCTCAGTAGCATTCACAAAGAGATTCTCTATAATCTTCATATAAATAATAAATTTTTGCAGATACATTTTATAATATGAATATCTCTAAATTTATTTTTTTTAATGATACTTGTGCATAAACTGTAAGAAATCTATTTATATAAGTATTATTATAGGGAAAATAATTCTATAATTAGAAGAGGCCAAATTCGGTTACAGATAGAGAATCTATAATAAAACACTTTCTAATCTTTACAAGTTGACTGTTATTCTGTTGTATAATTACTTCTTCATACACTGGAATCATTGAGAAACTATTTCAGATCAATACTTCCAAGTCAATTTTGAATGGAATGACTACGGCATTCTCTTAATACAAACTTCCACTAATCACTCGCGAGAAGAATGCTTCACCTTATCCACTGCCCCGGATGTTAAAATGTGACAGAGGCCAAGTTTAATAAGACTCTTTCCATTCACCAAATCACTAAAGTATCCTCCGAGACGCATTCAAAGTTTAATTAATCAGATTTCGAAAGGAAACAATCTCTTATAATTGCATTTCAAAGGGCGAACCTATTGTCAGAGAATGGGACGTCCTTTGCATTTGAAAAGTATTAACCCGCATTGTCCCAGTAGCAAGACAAAGCTTTCCTTTTAAAACCTTATCGCTCCGAACCCAAATACTGCATGACATAAGCAAGGCTCGCCATCTTGCAAATAAATTAATCTTTTCGGAGGTCTTATTGATTCTTGGAACCATAATCTGGAAGGCTTAAGGCTAATTTATGCTTCGTCATTTGCTAAAAGAGCGGGGGCCAGCGATCCGGAATATTTAACATGATTAGTCATGTCTGTTATAAGTGGGGACGATGGAAGATATTAATTCAAAACCCCGCTTTGGGGCCGCGATCCGAAAGTTTTGAGGTAGTTTCACGTCACGAAGATTTTAAGTGTACGAAAGCTTTGAAGGATGGTAACGCAGCCCGATACGTGCCAACATAAGAATGCTAGGCGGAATACTCGAGCAATATTGTCAGTAAATACTCCATGGATATGAACAGATGGAAATTAGAAGTAATTTTCTCTAAGATATATACTTCTAAGAATGTAATCATATCCAAAGATTCACTGACAAGATTTAGGCAAGCATAAATAACAACCCGAAGCATCAAAGACTGGTCATATGTGTCAGTTAATGGAAGAAAATATCTTACTTTCAATCTTACCGTTTACTTAGGAGGAAATAGTACCGGTAGAGAGCAAAAAATGCTAGTTGTCACATGATTATTTGATTCATTATAAATCATCACGTTTTGATCATATAGTTTGAGTAATTGCATAGTAGTGTAGCGGTATTTATATGACACATGACATAACCTCTAATCCGATCAAACTTAATGTTTCCTTCTTTATTAAGTATAAATTTATTAATTAGTAAATAGCAGCATTAAAAATATTTTTAAAAGTAAGAGTTTAAGTAATTAGTGACATAAATAAAGAAATTCGTTTGTAGGAAAATACAGGGTTGGAATCAAGTTGTTTATTGTAAATTAAATGTAATTGTGAAAAAAATGTTATCTGTACTGAAAAAATTTGAACAAAAATTAAAAAAGACATTATGGCTAAATAAATAAGTGAATGAAATGGTTGAAAATTAAATGATTCATTGGCAATAGTCTTTGTGTTGCTTATGGCGAGAATTTAAATAAATCATTCAGGTAATATGCTCTTTATCGGATTATAATTTAATGTCCTTATTAAAGTAAATTAATTATTAGTGCATTTCAAACTTTCTCTTGATTGCCTAAGCAATAACTAAAAGGATAAAACTTACAAAAATATATAATGTCTTATTTGAAACGTTGCTTTTTAAATTTTGCACTGAATTACGAAATACTATTTATTTAATCTTGAATTTTAATGAAATCAAAAGTTCTTTTGAATTCAGACATTGGTATTGATTTAGATATATTCTATGAATAAAATCTGAAATTATGAAGTAGAGCAAATAATAGTAAACGAGGCGTTTTAATAAGATTATTAACTGCAATTTCGTTCAATTCTTTTTCTTGCAAAATGTTATTAGGAATTAGTCATTAAGGATAATTTTTATGCAATAAGTAACGCTAACAGTATTTAATATAACTTTAAAATAAGAAGTCACTTATTCTATACTTAGCATTATTTTGACCTATTAACATAATTATATTATATTCTATGTATAATGACAATGACAAATTTTTAAGTTAATATGAATAATATCTGCTATAGAAAAAAGCGCAAGATACATCTTAGACCTGCTACAGATCAGAAAAAATTTCAAATATGATTAGGAATTAATCATTGAGGATAATTGTTATGCAATAAATGCCGCTACAAATCTGAAATACAATTTTAATATAAAAATGATACAGAAAGTTATTTTTTCCATTTGAGCATTATTTGGATTATTAACTTTAATTTCGGATATCCTGTATAATAAATTTAGTGAGACAGATTATGGCAATAATCGATTTACAATACTTTTTATGGATATCGTACGATTTTTAATGAGTATCATCTGCGAATCTCTTGAATAATTTATCATGAAAAATGGAAATCCAATGGCAGAGAATATCTGATTCTTTGGAAGAATAATTGATACATAAAGTTAAAGAAAGAAGTATGAAAGCTCGTCGAAAAAATATTAAAGTTTCTTTTAATATAGAAGAGTTCATTCTTAAAGATTATTGCATAATTCTTTCGTATACATTATCTCTACGATATTAAAGAAGTATTTAATAAAAAATAATTTTGTCCCTACATTGTATTGAGTTTTCTTCATGCAGTAAACAAATTGTACATATATATCTTCAAATGTTGCTAAATCAAATGAAACCATTTAATCCAAGCAACTGAATATATATATAAGGTTAAGTATTTCATGTAAGATGATAAATCTGTTACTAATCCAACTATGACATTTTGAAAAAAAAAGGTTTTACTGTAAAACATTAGTATTTACTTTTAATTAATTTCTGTAATTTCATGAATCACCTGAAAATGAGAAATATTTAATTTT
The DNA here is from genome assembly GCA_019974015.1 of Nephila pilipes. Taxonomy (NCBI): domain Eukaryota; kingdom Metazoa; phylum Arthropoda; class Arachnida; order Araneae; family Nephilidae; genus Nephila; species Nephila pilipes. The sequence goes on from BMAW01038946.1 coordinate 103,162, forward strand.
TTGGTAAATTTAACTGTATCATCTATCATAATAAGAAAATCACTTAAAAATAAAGTATGCATTGAAATTTCTCGTACTTTAACTAACACATTTTATTTACAATGCTCCAAGATTTACTCAAAAAACTGCATAAAAAATTCAAGATTTAAATGAGTTTTGGGGAATTTAAAATTTAGATTATCAGTGGCAAGCAGAAAATATTATTTTTAATTATATAGTTATCATAATAACATATTTCTTCTGGGATTGTTAGAAACCGCGATAGTGGTTATGGTCAAGGAATCGCAGCCGGTGTAGTTTTCTTCGCGTCATTGATTCCAGCCCTGATGGCATAAAAAATCTTGATGGCATATGCATATAGCGGGACTAATGCAGATTAAATATGGTCGAAGTCTCATGTCATCCCAAGGCGTGGTGTGGAAGCGCGAAGAAAGAGTTACCAGCTCACAGATATCGTCCTCGTCATGACAGAGACACAAAATTACGAAGTCCGTCGTCAGTAGTTCTCGAGTCGCTTCTCAGTGCATCTTTAACAAGCAATTACACAATCCGAGATTATTATTATAAGTGAATAATATTTTTTTATAATTCATTCAAAAGTATTTTGAAATAAACTTCACTTTTAATTTAATGTAAATGAATGATTCTATATTTTCAGCTTTGAATATTTTTGAAAAATAGTTCTCATTTTTTTTAAATAGTTTTGGTTTTGTTGTTTATTTCGTAATTACCATGTTTACAATTATTATTTATTTCTGGATTTTTTTTTCTAGATATTTTTACAATTATATAGGTATTTGTCAGGAAATCCAATCGTTCAAAATTATTAGTACAAACTTCCCTACATTTAAAAAAAATTCCTAAGTTCAATAGAACATCGTGATTTTAAAACATTTTACCAAAATTCGTATGAAAATTACTATATATTTTGAGAACAAAAACTAAACATTTACTTATAATAAATTACTCAAAAAAGAATTCTCAGTATTAATAAATTTTATTAATAATTGAAATTTTGCATTTATGTAATTTCTAACAGTTTTAGAAAAAAAGGACAAATAATCAAGCAAATGTGTCAGAATGACATAATTCGTTAATATAAACAATTTTAACGTTACGATAAGTTGATAGTTGATGTTTGTTCAATATAAGGCTTTTTAAAACGTTTTTCTGAATTTCACTTGGTGTGTGCGTGTGAGTGTGTGTGTGTGTGTCATCAAATTTTCGATCGTTAATTTAACCAACTTCTCATCAAGCTAGAGCTTTGAAATTTAGGGAATCGTTCGTACTCGCCTAAGAATGCAATATTTAGACATTTGCGACAAGTTTTAACTAATATTTCAATAATTTTAATAAGTCAAAATATTATTTCCTCTCGACGCTTTTAGGATTGGAAGAAAAAAAAAATTCTTTCCCCCTCTGGGAACACCGGGCTCTCCCCACATGCCAAATGAGGTATCGTAAAACTCACAAAGGGGAGATAGTAAGGGTTGCTGACTTTCAGTCAGTAATCATTCGCAAGAAAGAAAGATTCCAATATTTGACGCCGTGTCTTATCACAATAATTTTTTCTGAATTCTGATTCAAATTTTCTTTAATAGAATGACTTACAAACTTTCAAATGCATGTTTTGATTTTATGAGTATTATGAATTTTTAAATACGCTCACAAATGTCTCTTTTTAAGTAAATTTTAAAGTTAAAATAACTAACAGTTTTAACTAATATTTCAATAATTTTCTTTAATTAACTTTGCCACCATATAAAAACTTATTTTTTAAAAAACGTTGGTTTTTATATCGAATTATTATGTATGAATATGTATTGCTGAAGGTTGATGTATTCTCAATTGAAAATTTACTCACCTCCTTGAGCTTCGCATGCGAGTGTAAGGGAGGAACCTTCTTTGTAAGGTCCTATTGTACCAGATAAAGTCTTGTTATCTTTATCTTTTATCACCAGACTATTTGTAGGCACTAAAAATAAATAAAAACATATTTTATGCAATGTGTTGTGAAAAATAGTTTTCGCCACCAAAGGTACTATTTTTTTTAAAAAAATAATTATTCAATTATTCAATTAAATATCAAAGTTACAGCAAATGATAAAGCATTAAAGTGGACAATTATAATCTTTTCAGCCATTAAAACTAAATGAAATGATAAATTACAAAACTGAATAAATATTAAACTAAATGTAATTATTGCTGTTGTAAAATGAACTAAATTTTTTATATGTTTTATTTCAATTCAATATAAAAATAAAATAAATTTATTGTGACACTGTCAAAAATTAAATTCCTTACTGGTGAAAGAAAATATCAAACATACATGCAAAAACTTAAAACATGACTTTTTCGTGAAAATAATTTCTTTGAAAATTAATTTCATCACTAGTGAAAGCAATGATCAATCATATAATCAAAATCTTTAATAAAAAAAATTTGAAATGTGCTTGAGTGACCATTTTGTCTTTAAATAAAACAGTAGCCTCTTTGGTGACTAAAAAGAGGTACAATTAAATCAAATACTATTTTATTAAGCTATGTAATTTTTCATATTGTTATCAAAACTAGTGTACAAAACTATTAGAAAGAGCAATAATTTTAATGAATTACTTTTATAGTTATATTCTTTTTTTCTTCTTTCTTTTTTTTTCTTTAATTTTTTTTTTCTTTTTAATTCATTTAATATTTATTCCTTTTCACCTGCGGTTTAAAAATTGACTATAGGGTTTACTTCAAACTGAATATTTCTTTGTTGTAAAGAGAATCTAATATACTGAATGGATATTATACAGTGAACTCGAAAATCTCCATTCTTAGTTCAAATTCTGTTGAGACGATTTTATAGGGATGTCTTGATCCGAGGAAGTATTTCTTGAATAAACTTGTCCCATAAAAAAACTATCAAGAATTTGAAACATATAATAAAGCGTTTAAAACAACGTTTAAAAAACAACAAAACTAAAAGCAACGTTTAAAATGTGAAACATTAAGTTTTTAAAGAATGAGCAAATCAAACAATCACAATAAAATTTTCTTTTATTTAATAACTAACAAGGTTTAAAACGAACTGTTCATGGAGAAAAGAGGTTTATCAATCCTATTTCTAAAAGCTAAATGTTAAATCGTTATTTGATTTTTCATATAATAAAAAAATGCAAAAATTTATTTATTTTATAAAACTATTTGCCCAGATGGCATTATGGTTTGCATATGTGGTTATTAAATTAAGTATACTTACCAATAACATTGAGCTTAACCAGCCAGCTAAGTGTTCTTCCCCTCCTGAAGTCGACCCTGCATCGGTATTCACCGGCGTCATCCTTCTGCACATTCTCCAGCGTGAGGGAGGCGGCAGAAGGACGCTGAGGACTCAGGTTGAAGCGGGCCCGGCCTCCTAGAACCTGCAAAAGTAAAAGTCACAAAATTCAGTGACATGTATGGTTCACATGTGTTCCATTATGTTCCATTATTTGTTATGAAAGTATGCGTTATTCTTCAATAACACTAAACGAATAGCAAATATTAGGATTAATATAGTTAAAATTTACATTTTTAATCAAGCGTACCATCCTCATATATTTCCCATTTTGCAATGAATATTTGTCTAATTTAATTGCTACGACTATCTCAGTTATTTATTTCGTTCGAATTTAATTTCAAAACAGCAACAGACTTTTAAAGCTTATTGAAGCATTTGATTTCAGAAATAAACAAAACCATATTCTTCAAGCCTTACACTAACTCATCCATGTTGTTTAAAATTAGATAAAAATTACTTACGAATAAAAACCCTTTTTTTTGAAAATGCAATTAACATTTTCAATAAATGATACAGTTATAGAATGTAATTTTTAAGGGGATATGTTATCCTGTAAGCAATTTTTTAAAATATATATTTGTATGAAAATTCTTATACTCGCCGTATTTGAATACGCATGAAACATGTATTCCAATAGAAAAGCCTTATTCTCGAAAAAACATTTTTTAATAAATTTTAGTGTGTTGAAATTTTTACTACTTCTAAAAATTTTAATAATTTTATTCAATACTTTTATCCCAACTTTTCAAAAGTATTCTTCTTAATTTTATTCATGTATTTGCTTGTTCTAGGGATATTTATAGTTTTACGATTTTTTTCCCTCAGAAACTGCAAAAAAAATAGCAAGAAAACAGCTGTATTTAATTTTGTGATTTATTTTAAGAATAACTATTGATCTAAATATTCTTTCCAAGTTTAAAAATTATCGAACAAAAACAACCAGGATTAATCTCAAGAAACTAAATTGCCGTCTTAAAGATAGCGTAGCATTCCATATACATGACCGTCATGAACAAAAAAAAGCTCAGAATTTGCAGTTTGAAATTTTGAAGGTCAATGAAATGATTTGTCACGCAGTAAAAGAAAATTTAAATAATGTGGGTAGAATAACAAATATTTTATATATATATTTAGAAAAATCACACAATTAAAATCAAGAAAGATTTTGGTCATTTCGGCCTTTTTATGAATACTGTGCCCCATTAAGTATATTTAATTTTCGTTTTTGCTCTGGAAATTAAATTTATTAAAACAATTGCTTAAATTTTGAAAAATTCAATGCAGGCTCTACAAGTTTTTATCCAACTAAATGCAAGTACATTTGAAAAACTGATTCTTTTTTCTTTTAAATATTTTTTTCTTTTTAGTTGAATTTTCAGTTTTATTTAGACAACTCTTATTCACTATTGCATGAAGCAATAAATATAATTAAACTAATAATAATATTCAATAGTACTCATATGTATAATTTCTTTAGTTTTATTTCTTATTAAATTTCTTTTTTAATTTAGTTGGCTGAACGTAGCTCATCGTAAATAGTGCATAATTTCCGAATTTTAAATTGATGAATTTTAAATGATAACTTTTTGATATAAGGTTAGCTTGAGGCAAAAAACTTTATCTTATATGTCTTGAGTTTCGATTCATTAAATAATTATATTCAGCTATTCACTATGTCTACATCGAAGCAAAGTTGAAAAAATTCAAGAACTATAAGAAGTAGAATTATCTTTAAGAAATGGCACAGGTTAATTTTAAGTAATCTTGTATGTAAGAATTACTCAGAAGAAAATTAACGGAAAAAAATTTACAATTTTCTCTCAAGTTATGCGAGAAAAAAATGACTAACAAAAAAAAATCATTAGGTTATGCATAGCGTGTGGAACAAATGACAAAAAAAACTATTCCATTAAAATAAATTGAACGTGCAGAAATAATTGCAAGGCAAACAAAAAATCGAAAGGATCTTTTAACCGAAGTCTAACCAAACAATAAAAAAAGTCTGTAAAAGCAGTGTAAAAAATTTGAAAGAAATGACAAAAAGTACTTTGAAACAATGCATATTTGCAGAATAGAATATAAATATGAAAATATAAAAAAATATATGTAACAATATTTAATATATTAAAAAAATCTCAAATATTTTTTTTTAAAAAAAATCTCGAATTTACTTTGCAAAAATTTCTCTTTAAATTTTTTTTTTCACTGTCCAAAAGTTCTTTTCTTTTCTTTATTATTTCTCTTTCTATTTCTCCTTGCTATTTACAGCATGCAAAATTAACGTAACTATTCAAGCAGAGTTGAAATAGTAAAGGAATCATCACGAAATGAAATTTATAAGACTTATCCCATTTTCGGCCAAAGGTGCATAAGAGCAATTATTCAAAGAATTTTTTTCGATGTCATAGCCATTATTTAGCATTTCTGGTTTGAAATTGTTTATTTTAAGATTTTATAGGATATGAGCAATTTTTCTAATATTCATTATTTTCTATATTATTAAAATCTTATTTAAATAATTGATGTTTCAATAAATTAACTTTTAAGACTTTTTATTGGTTAGTTAGCCTTAGCTATTGCATTTTAAAAGTAGTTTGTAAAACTTTTTGAGTGAATGTTAGGAGATTTTTTCAAACCGTGGCTAGTTTTGGGTAGAGGGAACTCCGAGATTTTCACCTTATGTATGTTTCGTATTCAATAAAATTAACTTGAAATGCTTATTATAACATACATCATCATTAATTTTGTGATTTATTATTTGATATACTTTGGTAGTTTTAAGGTAACCAGGTAAGGTTTAATTTTAAATAAAAATTATTCTTTCAAACCCATTAGTTTTTTAACTTTAAATTCTTATAAGAACTAAATATTACTAGTGCAAGTATAAAATAAACTTTTTAACAATGCAATATGAAGAATTCAAACTAGCATAAAAATAGTTTTCATGAAAATTTATAAAAGTAATTTCCACATATTTTAGATAGCAGAAGTGGCAATTCTGTGATTAAATGCATAATCCGTAATGGAGAATCATCTAAAAGTATTCTTGAAACTGAAAAATATTATTTTAAGAATATACAATATAAAATTTAACCAAGTTTGATGTATTGGAATTTAATTTTATATGTTATTTCAAAAATACATCGTCGAAATGAGCAGGCTAGGATTTCTTTTTCACAACTCTAATCACCATGTCCAATGAAGTTCCATTTTTTACTTCTCTTGTAAATAAAAAGTAGTAGTTAGGCTTACTAATTTAGAAGAATTTCCTCAAATCAAATTTTTAATAATTGAAAAATACTTCAAGATAACATTTTTTTTTTTTTATATGCGATTTCTGAGAATAATTTTAAAGTGGTCGAATCTAGGTTATTATCAGCAATTTAGAAAGCAAGTATGACGAAGGTGATTCATGAAGTATCCATGTTAGAAATGGAAATAGAGTAACACACTGCAGTATTTTCTTTTCAATGGTTTTCATTTACCCCAGAAGCCATCACATTGCATATCCCAAAAAGTCGCAGTCATAACTTTGCCACCAATGACACTGTCTGCGCCTATTTTGGTGCAGTTGAACCCGGAGCAACTCATTCTTTCGATTATTACTTGGTTTCCACTGTACGAGGCGAATGCAAGTCTTTTCGATGGAAACCGAAATTATGACAATGCAATTTGCAGTCAATTACCAGAAAATAACTGCTGAATCAAATCCAGCCTATACATTTGTGTCAGATTTATTTTGTCGTAATATAACAGATGACAGAATACAGTGGTATCCCCAATTTGCCTTATCAATATTATTTGTCTCAAAACGGGTACTTGTTGAACCATTGTTGTAAATGTGAATTTTGCTGTGTAATTCTGTAATATTTGCGAGGCAATATGAATGCATTCAATTCATGTTTTAGTGTAATGTAAAAATTAGGCCTCGAAATCTGAACACTTTCCCATTGGGAATTTTTTCCAAAATTAATATTACATTCGACTTAGTTATCCTTCAGAAAGCAATTTTTGTAATTTAAATAATGTGTATGCAAGTCAATCTAGTTCTTCTGGTATAAAATATATTCCATAATTTGTCTCTTGCTACAATGCTATATGGGTATATATTTCCTTGCCCAAGCATATATATTCTATATTTTTTCCTTGCCCAAGCAAAAAAATTACATATTTCTGGAATGTTTCTAAATTTTAGGAACGATTTGTAATAAAGAGATAGACGGGTTACAATGTCACACATTTATTTAAGAATTTAATCACTCTTCTGCCTAAGAATGTGTTCAGAGTTTAGATCGAGCTATTTGACATTAGGCGAAAATAATTATTTTGTTTAATTATTTTTTTTACTTAAGCTATATAATTATTTTGTTGAAAAGTTTTGAATCTTGATTTCCTGCTTCTTCAAAACCACAACACTTCTGAGCTTACAAATACACCAACTAATCTCGTTTAATGAGAATAATCTTTTTTTTCCATAGAATGTAAAGAAATATTTTTTAAAAAAAATTTCGTTTCACAGCGTCTTACGAGTCGTTTGTTACACTGTAAACATTGAAACTCTTAAAACCAAATCTTTCATTAGATTTGCAAGAAATTTAGAAACATATTTTCAGAAAAAATGTCTCTTTTCAAACGCAGCGAAAAAATTATATTACAAAACATTATAATAACTTCCAGACTGATTCATTTTTGTTGTATTAAATGCCAAAGTTCTTATCAATACTTTTTAGTTTCATATTTTCCATTCCGCATTTTCATCTCTACTGAGACATTACGTATCACTGGGAAACAAACGCATTATCCGGTTTGACTGTCTTTGACAGGATCAGCACTTTTAGTGCTAACAAATCGCATTTTAATGTATTCATGACAAGAGCAGAATGGATGAAATGTATTACAAGAAAACATTCTGAAATAGAACAAAAGTATATGTTCAGCAGGATCGAGTTATTTTTGGCATTTTTATAAAAAACGGGGAGATTTGACGTGTCATAAGTCTTACTCGTTTTGCTTAAAATTACACATTTTCTCGAAAAAAGTAAATGTATATTTGGGATGGATGGAACGTCACTCTTTCACACATTATAAACTTTGATATTAACTCTTTTAAATATTTTGCGGTCGTTTAAATAAAAACTCATCTCACGATAAAAAAAAACTTTATTTTTGCCAAAAAAAAAAAAAAAAGAAAGAAAGAAAGAAAAAGAAAAAAAAGTTTAAAATTTCACACAGAGAAGAAGTTACATAAACCAGAACTCAGCTGACATTATTTTATTTGAATATATTAGTCTTGAAGCAGTGAATCAGAAATGATGTCTCGATGTTCGATCCACAAAGGGCACGTAGAGTGAAATACGGTTTTGTTAGCATTTCACATGTAATAGATGAGCAACTGCATAAATTCTGTGCATTCATCAAACAAGTGCACAACATTTATGCAGATATCTGGACTATGTTTGACAAAGAAAACATTTCATCGTAGGAAGCATTGTGGTCCGATCCGTACTCTCGTAAATCAATGAGTTGTTTTTGTTTTAAATATTCAAATATGACAAGTACTTGGTCTGCTCTTTATTTTGAAACATTTTCTTAGAAAGAAATGAAAGCTAATCGAGTTCATAAAGTTATAAAACAAATTTAAGTAAAATCATAAAAATGTAGTAATAACATTTGAATTAAATACGTTCATGTGTTTTTACCGTGATCTAAACACAATATACTATGTGGAAATGCTATAAAAATGGAACATGTTAGGCAAATCATTCTCAAGATTGTATTTTATAAGGATCCCTGAATATTGATTAAGCACCAGTTCCATGAATATAGTAAATGCTTATAGGATGAGTATGGTATTGTCCTATTCTTTACAGAAGTGAGGTGATTCAATTGAACCCAAATGTTAAAAAGATTTCATGAAGTAAGAAACGAATTTATATCGCTTATACGATATCGAAAGCAATATACAATATGCATAATCCAAATTTCGGGTTGATATAACATATTTAGTAGAATTATTGCTTATTTAAATGACATAAACATGCATCTTCAAGATAAAAACCAACTTATTTGTACAATGTTTCAAATCATAACCACATTCCAAATGAAATTGAAATTGTAATGAAACCAAATAAATGTTAAAAGAGTTATTTTTTTTTGTTTCAAAAGTTAATCTTTTAAACGAAAAAAAAACGAAGTTTTACTTTCAGATTTGATATCGAAATTCAAAAATAGATTTCAGGTTTCCAAAAAAAATGAAAAGTTGTTGTTTTGAGTCTCAATTTACAGTTGATATACATAAAGTGCCAACACATTTTCAAATGGAATGCATGCAGTTGCAATCTTACATCCAAATAAAAAGAAAATCTTATGAAATATCTCTTTAAAAGATTTTTAAAAATCATACCCAACCAAAGACAATTATTCTTTGGTGCACAATTATTAATTGCTCATGACATAATTTTTCCGAGACACACCCATTTGTGAGTAGCTATTTTCAAAAATGAAGCTCAATAAGAATATAATTTGAACTAGAGTCTCTGTTTAACAACTTGAGAACTACCTGAAAATTCCACCATTTCATTAGAACCCAATATTTTTGCACGAGTTTCTAAAATTCATTATCAAATAGCGAACTATTTTTGTGACATTCAACTATTTTTATCGTAATAAAATTCATATTGAAGTGTTATACATAAAATGTTATATAAAATAAATATCAATTTAATTCCATGTTGTAACTATAATAATACAAAATGGAAAAGTTTTTAATTCTAAATTACTCAAATATATCAGCTGCAAAGATTATGTCGTTCTTTTTACGTAATGAGCTATTGTTAGTTTCTTAATTTCCGATTTATGTTATGCGGTCTCATATAATTCATCTTCCTTCCAAGTGGTCCATGGGAGTAAAAATCTTGGATACTCTTGATCTATATATTACAATTTTTCTATAACTATTCCAGTTTTTCATAATTGAGATGTAGTTATCATTATTTAAATTACCAAGCATTTCATAGGGAAAATTTTAATGATTTCAAAAGTAAATAATATTCTGAAAATAGCTTTTTTAATTCCTTTTTCACTTCTGTTTTAAATAAACTTTATATAATTTTACCCGGAATAATCGCTCTTTTCACGGAAGAATTTTTAAAAGAAGTCATGATGAATAAATTGTCAGAAACAAAAATTGAGCGTGTGGTCATGGAGAGTGAAGTAATATGTGCATCAGATATGCGTATCAGAATGGAAATCTTTCTCATTGAATGGAAGAAAAGGTTTAAGTCCCCACGAATCCTAAATCTTAGAGTGTAATTATATATAAATCCCTCTTACACATAATTTTCCTGGTTATATTTGTTGAGGGGAGAAGTTGATAAAAGGTTTGAATTTGTATAAATGAACAACAAACCAACAATTGAACATTCACTTTACATGAGATTTGATTTGGATCAAATTTTAATGTGATTTCAAAGCACGAAATTGCTTTAAAATGCATTAAAATACGCTTCTTTCAAGAAGAGAAAGATTTGAAAAAAAAATGTTACATCTGCGAGATCCCATAAAATAAATGTGAAATAAAGAGAAATGGATAAAAAATATGACTTAAAATAAATAAGAAAAATAGATTTCGGGGTAGAAATATATTTAGTGCTGTATCCCTTCATCTGCAAAACATCCAAAAAAATTGGAGTTAAATTATACAAAATTGTGTAAAAGCCAGAAAAACAGACAGGTCCTTAAATTTATGTATTAGATAGACTAAGATTAACATTTTTCTATCTTCTTCACATCTATAGTCCTTTGAACTGGCTTTACTAGTAAATATAATGGTGAAATACTATGTCGTATACACACATAAAACAAACATATATTCATCTGGCCCAAGCTATTGCGTATTTCTCCTTCAACATCAATAACAAAACCAATGATGTATTATTACTTACTTGAAAACAAAATGATAAGTAATCTTCCTTACATATAAGTATGATAAATTAGAAAATAATGAATATCACGTTCCTTCATTGCATGTAATTTTCTTGACATTGATCAGCCAGTTGACGAGATAAGTGACTTTATGATTCAAGTGTTGATACGATAGAGAAATTTAAGCCTAAGATATATGAAGCGGTATTATTTGAAATATAACAGAATACTTTTTGTTGGTAAATCTAATTTGAAAAACTGCTGATTTGCTACCAAATTCAAAAGGTATATGTGGTGAGATTTTTTCAATACTACAAAAGTAGTGAATTCAAATATTGATAAGTGTTTATGGATATTTTACAATAAATTCGTATTTAAAATTAAATTATATGCCATAATTTCTTGATTCTGTGCAATCTGCCTTAGTGTTCAATGTTTTTCATTTGAAATGAGTTTTGTGCCAATTTTAAAGCTTTAATTTGGCATTGGTTGTCAAACAATCTTTTAAAAAATTTGAACCTTATGTAATCCGCTTAACTATCTTTTAAGTAATATATGAGAAGTTTTTAAAAATTATTTTAGTTACGGATTCTTATGCGTATTCTCTTTTAACTAATCTCTGAGACTACTTTACTACGATATTTCTTCTGAGAACCTAGTCTTGCGAAAGAGTCGCGATATTTGTAAATTAATTTACTTTTTAAGAAATATAGTGATTAGATTTAAGGAAATTGAGGAACTAGATGCACTCAAAGGTACAATGTATTGGTAGGGCATCTGTGAGTTGATGTCCTGGGTGTATATATTTGACTCGGATACGTCATTATAAGTCTACTTGAATCGGATTCAGATATATTGAAGTTGACTGATTAAAGTAAACAATATATAGATTCTTCTTTATAATATTTGGTTAGGAGATGATTACTTAAAATTATCTTTGTGTAATGTTTAAGTACAAGACCCGTAATTTGAAGACCTTTTCCAATAATAAATGCTGTCAAATATTAACTTTATATTCTGATTTCATTATCTTTTAGAAAGTTGCATATTTTATAATATTAATTATTTCTAAATGAATCAATCTCTCCTTTGTGGTGTAAAATGTGTTTTGTCTCCTATACTGTAATACAAAATGCACTTTGAACTTTATATATTCATGTGAAAAATAGCACATTTTTTAAAATATTCCTAAATTTCAAGATTACTGCATTATAAACAGTTGTATTTTTTAAACGTAGCAAATTTATATGAAAATCGAATCAATTTTCAACCAGAAAATGTGCCCCAAATATCGACTATGTTCTTTGGCATTAGACAAAGACAGCCTTAAGTGCTCCTCATTATTAACTTATTTCGACTTTGCATATTTGCTATTCAAGACTGAATAAAATTATTCAAGATTTTTTCTGATTATTATTGTGTCATTATGCCTCTTCATTATTGCGATAGCAATTTGTTATAATATATAATTAATGTATCAATACTAGCATTATATAAATTATTTACAATTTTAGTGTTCTTATGCGTGTGAAAGCTGATTTAGATGTATGTTGTTGAATTTAAGTATTTTATTTTATTTTTTATCAAGAATTACTCTTATTCAAGTTATTTTGCTTTCTATTTAATTTGATGTAAGATATAAATTCTGAAAATATACATATTGCCTAATATTTGCAGAATTTAAATATAAATCAATTTTAAGATGATTTATCAATCGAAACTAAGTTACTGAAAAGTTTCGGAATATACTCATCGCCAAAAAAGATTTAAACCCAGAAGGAAGCAAGGTACGTAAAGGTAAATTAAGAAATAGTTCGTCTGTGTTGTATAAGTATATGCATTGGAGCAAACTATCAGCCACGTCAATGCAATGATGTTTGAAAACACGTGACATATCACATCACTGAGAAAATTAAAAGGCTATTTTAAAAGGAATAATTTTGATTCTAACTAGTGTGTTTGAGTTTAATGTATCATTTTGAAGTTTAGAATCACTTTCAGAAGTTATCGCTGAAGCCAAGTGAGTTCAGGAAGAGCTAAACGAAATACAAGCTATAAAACTTGAATAACTGTTCGGAAAGTGAGAAGCACATAAACTCCTAGAGTTCCGGATATTATGTGAACAGTGATGTTCTCTCTGCATTGTCTAGTCTGTTCAAGTACCATCAGCAGACGACTGTATGCATTTGACTTGTTTGTATGTAGACCATTGCGGAGATTAACTTATTAACTTATTTCGATACCACAGCTACGGAAATTAACTTATTTCGGCGCCACAGCTTCAACACCACAGCAACATCACCCAAGACTACAATGACGCCACAAAATAACTAGATGGAGTAATGAGGAATGATAGACAGTCATATTTTGTGACAAATCTCGATTTTGTCTTGGTCAGGATGATAACCGCACACATGTAGGAAAGCAACGCGGTCAACTTTACGATGGAAGATTTGCTGTTACTTGTCAGATACCCAGACAGCAGGGTGTAATGACGTGTGAAACGATTTCGTACGATGCCCGTTGGTCATCAGAGATACTTTGACAGTCTAAGTGTACACTAGTGATTTACTTTGATCGGTGATCATCCCTTTTAAGTGAACACCTATCCCAGTCACCTGCCATACCGCTAACATCTCTGCAGCTTGCGTCGCAGTCACAGATATTATGACTTTTAAATCAGCATCGCCAGATCTATCAGCCATAGAAAACTTATGGAATGATAGAGGTAATTATTTTAAGACTCTGCCCCGTACCCCAAGATCTATATGCTAAAGTTTAATTTTCATCGGATGAGTTGATTCAAGACACCATTAAAAGCGTCTTCGATTCCATTACAGGAAGCGTAGCAGAATGCATTAGAAATAAAGACAGCCTAACATCTTATTGAATACTAAGAATTATTTTGCATTTTGACCACTAAATTTTGTCCTACTCATACACAATTTCTTATTCTTTTTTGTTCGTGGTGTGTATTGACATCTTAAAATGTTATTTCAAATCTGCCTGTTCCTTCAAAGTAGAACATTTCTTTTAGACGATGAGTACAACTATCATATGGTATAGGAAGACAGAAAAGATTTCGTAAATAAGTATAAGCAGGCATTACGAATAAATGTAACCTAAAATGTCGATTTTGTAAGGTAAAAATACAAAATACCGGTCTTATATAAAATTAAGATATATGTGTTAAGTTCTAAGAGATCAATTTTATTTAAATCAAAAAACTAGTTCATATTTTTTTAATGAAATAGTATTAAAACTAAACAACGAATTTTTGTAATAGTTATATAGAGATAAGTAAAACTAAAAATAATAAATAAAAAAACTATTTGAAATAAACTTTTTTGACATCTATTTGAAAGGATTACTTCTTAACGCTGTCTAGACTACTTACGATTTAAAAAATATTTGTCAATCGTAGAATCTTGGGAATGAATCCGTTTCATGTTTTACAGTAGGAGAGAAATCCAAATTTAGTATTCCGATTGAAAAAAAAATATTCTGATGAATTCTTTTTTCTTCAATTTTAGAATAATATTGTGATTTATATAAAGCAACACATTTATGATTCCAGTCTGTTTAAATCCATATGTTATGCTTTGTGTACAATATGTTTTTTGATTTCAAGGCCTCTACTGAATCGTTAATTTTTTTTTATAATGTTAAGGGGGGAAATTCCATATTTTATCATATGTAATAAATTCTCTATATTTCGATCTTTTTCAGGAATATGATATAGTTTCTAAATTATGAATAAAACTTCTATATGTAGAACAATTTTAGAATTATATAAAAGAGGATATTTACCTGAATGATAAAGATACATTGGATGACTACTTTGAACAAAGTGAACCCAAAGATGATGGCAAAAAAGATGAATAAATACAAAAAATTCAGGAAACAAGTAATGGAAGCATTTTAAACAATCCAACATGGTTACAGATTTTTTCTTAACTTTCCAGAAGCAATTTAGTAAAAAATTATATTCAAAAAGATATTAAGGAGCAACTTGTCTTACATTCAGTGAACATTTTATTTCGATTTTTTTTTCATACAAACAATCAGTTTTGAGTACATTGCTTGCAAATTTATAAATTACGCATACACTTCAAATTTTTAAAATAAACTTATTTGATGGAAAAAAAAGTGTTTTATCGAAAAGTTTACATTACTAACAAGAAGTAAAGGAGCTGAATCAATAAAATTTATTCTGAATATTAACTTATCCTTATGTACATAATGTCTTAAATTACAGCAATTTATGTTGATTTGTTTGGTTAAAGGAAATCGTTTATTGAAGTAACCTGTAATATGAAGAAGTCAAAGATCAAGCTGCTAACAATGGTGATCTTCAAAATATGAGAAATGTTGGAAGAAATGTATATCTAGTTGTTGACTTTGTAGAAAGAGAGGAAAAAATGTCTCAAGATTATTAAATAAAAATCAAATTCCTATCTCAATTATTTCTTGGTAATAATTAAAATTTTACCATACTGTTGAATAGTATTTAAAATTTCACGAAACTGTGGGTTACTTTAATCTACGGCTTACGGAAACCACAAAAAACGATATGAATGATTATACTTCGCAAAACCATATTAAATTCTTGTAAATTTGCATTTTAAAGAGGAATGCACTTATTTGTACGTATTTTTAACAGGAATATTTTTGATTTACTTTTTCTATAAGTACTAATGTTATTTCTTGACAGCCCCTGCTGATATAACTGTTTTAACGGAGATATCGTAAGGTTTTAAATAGTACTAATAAATAATCAAGATATTTGAATAAAATTTTTCGGTGTATTAATTGATTCTTGAATATATAATGCTGGAACTTGCAGTTATTAATGTTGATTTTCTTGTTTTCATAAAGCCATAGTTTGAAGAAACCACTGAATATAGAAGATAGATTTGCAAAGTTCTTCAACAATGAACTACGAAAGATCAAACAAAAGCTGAGTGAAACGTATAGCTTTGGATAGTGACTATGTAGAGAATTATTAACGTAATCAAAAATTTAGTTTCTTTCGCTCTTTATTTCGATTTATTTTAGTGATAATTACAATTCATAATAACTCAGAATTATAATTAAAATTTATGATACTGCCTGTTATTTAAGAAATGGCTGCTTGAAACCAAACAAATTAACATTTAAAGCTTACTTTACAACAATATATACATAAGAATCAATTATTGTGCAGAATAAATATAATCCCTATATATTGATTTTTCATAGTACAAATAATACTCAAAAATTTACTATACCCTCTCGTAGCGTTTTAAGCTATACATAATTATATTTAGCAATACACGGCTGGAAATATATCGGTATATATTTTTAGAAATCGAAATTACTATATATCGATTTTGTCCAATAACCATAAAGTTCGATATATATATATATATATATATATATATATATATATATATATATGATGGTATTTTTAATTTTTTTAAGGAAAGTGTTACAAACCTCTAAATGTGTAATAACTTCTAGAACTTATATTAAAGTTAGAATATTTGTCTATTTGAAATATGCCCCAATATTGGAGCTTGTTCTTTGATATTAAGGGGAGTGGTAACCTTGAGAATAAGTCATGATAAATGTCTATCACCATTACTCTATTCATGCTTTTACACATTTCCTCTGAGAAGATCACATGCCAGCCTTCTCTTTACTACCATCCTCCTTACAACTCAATTCTGAATCTCATCCATGAAATGGTTGGCACGATATTCAAATCATCCACATTATCTAACCAAATCGATGGGACATGCCATTCTGATATGTCCTTCGCTGGCCAGATTAAAGCGGTGAGAATCATTCGATTTTCTGTGAGTTAGGGCCCTTTATAAGATAACTGAGGCAACCGATTTGTTATTTTCTTTTCAAACCTTTTGAATTATTGTACATAGAAAGGGACGATCAGACTTATTTTTTACTTTGTTAAGGAAATTTTTGCTTAAGATAACGCAGTACCCTAGAATGACAAAATTAGAAAGAAAGTTATTACTTAAATTTTCAATTATAACTTTTCTTAATATATGCAGAAAATTTCATGGCTAAGATTACATTATTAAGTGAGGTATTTAAATTTTATTTAATGGAGTGACAATTCATTTTATTGCTTTTTAATATTTAAAAAAAAAAAATCTCGCCTTTTTATACATTTTAGATTGAATTTTTTGTAATCAATAAAAAAAAACTGTTGAAACTTTTTCGGATGCTTAGGAATAGATTAAGGATTAGAATTTAGATTAATAATTTTTAGAAAGAAATAAAAAGAATTAAACTTAACCAGATTTTGAAATATTATATAGAAAATATTCGTAAAACTACACATAAGGCTACTAAAATAAAATCTATACATAAACTTGTCGAAAGAATTGCTAAGAAATTGAGAAAAAATTTGTTATAAAGTATTAAAATTTGTAGAAGTAGGAATTTTAGACCATCGAAATACAATTTATTTCAAAAATTGTATTTTAAATAATTGTTTGTATGAAAATGAAGATTTTTCTTTTCAGAAATATGTCAATTTATAAGTATAAGTTTTTTTTTATTCTAAATATTTAATAAGAAATTGCTCAAAAGACTCCAATATTTATATGATATTTTGGTTTCACATTAACGTTTGAGGAGAATCCTATTTTCTTTAAGCAATCAATTCTAAGTTTCATCCTTCATCCCGCTTATTTTTAAATACATTTTTAAGTAAAGTATATTCCATATTTTATCGACAGTACATTACTAATAAATATATTCCTAATTGTAATTTTTAAAAGCTAAAAATTTCATCTCAGTAAAATATTTTTAATTTTTAAAGAAAGGCTACATGATGAACATTCATGAAGGGCGAAACATAAATTGATCCTCAAATATTGATATTATTAGATGAATTTATATTGGCATTGCTTATGAATGTCTTCGCCTAGTATTAAAGAACCCAATCGAAACTTGAAACACATTTTGCTATAATATAATATTGCTCCAATTTCCATAAAACCTTGTGAAGTTATAACACAACCTTTTATGACGCGGTTATCTTATTATTTAAGAACATTCCAAAAATACACAATTTTCTTAATTTAAAGACATTAATTTCAAAACCCAAGTAGCATTACAGAATAAGAGACGAAACATGCGACACATTCTACTCCAGAAAAGAAAAGAAATTGATCCAGATAAAAATGGGCAGTATTATAAAATACGTTACTCTCTTAAAGACTGCAATGGTATTATTAAAATTTAATGCTTCAAAGTTTTGTTATCAGGCAAAAGATATTTCAATTCAGAGGTCCTATTATTTAACATTACGGAAAGATAGACTTTTAAAATGTTTTTTTTCCCATTTAACAGTTTAATGCTCATAAACGTTTCACGCTGATATTGGTAGGAACAGAAAAAAATTTGCTCAAGCTCAATTGTGACTCAAATGTCTTTAACATGTATGTTTCTAAAAGGACTTCTCGGACATGTGCTTAACTTATGCATTCATCTCATCCGAGTTAGTCGCGATCGTGTGAGAATGGTTATAAAACATTTATTATTCAGTTTCTTCAAATCACTGCCATGACTAACGTATAGATTTACGGTTTATAGAAGTAAGATAAGATTTGTTATCGTATGTGTTTACATAAAGCAACAAAATAATTAGTGAGTCTATTTGTGGTAAGTACAATAAAACTTTATTGTTAAAAGTTTATATTTTCTCTAATTCTTAAGGGTCGCAGGGCATGCGAGGAATAATAAAATGCCGAATTTAAGGCATCTTTTATTTCTGAGATATATTTTTAAATATTATTAGCAGAGCTTAAAGTTTTTGTGTGCCTAATAATGATATTTCAATCTTTGTATTGAACTATAAAAATAATTTTAGTCAAAAATGCTTTTGCTTCTTAGTTGAATATGGACATAATTTTGAGACTTATTTGGATTCAAGTACTATTTTGTTTCAAACAAAAAGTATTTCTTAAACATACTGTGCATTAAATATTATACTCTCCATATGTAAAACAACGCACAAAAATAAATATCACTGTATATTTTCTTTGAATAAATTACTAAAATTTATAATTTTGGGAATTTCAATTTTTCTTCCTTTCGTATAAATAATAATTTCTTAAAATTTAATTATTACTTTCAGAGAAAAAAAAATGTTTCGCAGTAAGAATAGGTATCTTTTATCGAAGTATTAAGAATTTTGAGCTTTATAGTATAATGTTTTTAAGGGGTACCTAAATACAAATATGTCACAAAAACCATATAAAATACAACTAAGTGAGGAGGAAATAAATATTTCACTAAAAAGAACTTTTTTTGTAAATATATGGAATGCTTATTATATTATTATTGAGCACACATAAAACATCAAGGTATACTAATAATTTCAAAAGATTTATGTTACAAAAACGAAAGAGTTTTAAATATACATTACTTTACAATTCCTCGAATGTCTTGGTACCCTGAATGATTTTCTTTATATTGACTACTTGGCCATTTATTGTTTGGAAGAGGATAATTTTTCAGATTGTGTTCCGTTTTCACGAACCTTGCATTAACGTGCATATGTAAAATATGCAAACGCATATAAAATAAAATTACAATGTATATAAATATTTATATTGCAAAAACTATTTTAACGTAATAGAAATGTGTTAAAGTATTCCAAGTTCGAATCAATAAGTTATTCACAACAAGTTCTTCAATTATAATCTAAATAATAATACTGCTGAGTATTATGCTCTAGTGCAAAGGAAACTGATGCAAAAAAAAAAAAAAAAGAAATTGCGAAGGTATGCTGAAATAAAAAAATATTGCTATATTTTATTCTAATTAAAACACTAAAATGCAATAGAAAAATATTAATTATAGTTTGATAATTAATAACAAACACAATTCATATTATTCTAATTCATTAAAAATATTTTTTAAATAAAGGAATATTAGATCTAAATAGTTGTTTTCCTGAAAATAAGAAATAAGTGAGATTTTCTTTTGATCCAATGCAATTAAATAAAATTTAAAAAAAAAAAAAAATTAAAGAAAAATTGGGATTAAACTCTTAATATTTTTAGTTGTTTGGGATATGTAGAATTTTGGTACATAATTAAGTGAGAGTACTAAGGATACGAATAATAGGAAATACTTCAGAGCTATTTTTATTAAGAAAACTCGAAATTCTAATTAATAAACACTGACGCATAACCCTTGTGATATATTTACAGCATTACTTAACTCTATAGAGATTTGAAAGCGTAATTAAAAAGTCAATAGGTCAAATCTTCAAAAGAAGATACGTAAGAGCACAGGACAACACCTTTATTATCTATCAAAAATGTGCAAAATCATTATGTCTCGTGTCCCTCTTAATTCAGTTGATTCTAATTTATGTTCTAATAATAAATCTTAGCTTACCAAATCACTCATTCCAGTTCAAGTACTCTTCGACTATAGCAGATGTGTGTCTTAATACTTTGACTCTAAGTCACTTTGATCTAAACGATTGATTTCGATATTTCAATCTAATTTAAAAATATATATCAGCCTGTCATCAACGTTTATCTCCATTTCCTTTCAATTATATTTCACTTATATATCCCTATATCTAAATCAATTCACAATATTTCTTATCTTCGTATAATTTGTATAATCATTTCCTTTCTTCGGATTTGGAAGAAATTGTAATTGTAAGCAAACCAAATTACCTAAATGTCCTCGAGATTAGTGAAGAAAAAATCGCGAATAACTCAACGTCACATCCTCCCCCAGTGCAAGATGCAATATTATTTTAATGTTACTTTGAATTTCTGCTATGTACTGCAGTACACTACGTAGAATAAGATATTGCTAACCACCTTTTAGAGGCATAAATAAACACTCTTCGGTCAAAAGATAAATCAGTGTTTCGTTTTATTAATAATTTAATTTAGATTCTAGGCTTACAAACCAAAACCGACCAAGAGAAAACTTATAAAAGTGTGACCATTCTTACATACACGTGCTAAGAATGCAAGAATTCTTATAGTTTAGGAAACATAACGGTTGGTAACTCTTAAGGTTCTCTAGTTAAAAGACTTCTTTTTTTTTCATAGAGGATGATGCAATTAAGATTATGTGATGAAATTAACTGACCTTATTGGCAAAGTGTGTAGCATCACCAGGCGCCGAAGCGCTGCGGGCGTCCAAGGTGTAGATGGGATTGGGCAAGTCCAGTCTGTACCACAGCACCAACGAGAAAGAATCGTCTGGCGACGGGGGACTCAGATTACAAGGGAGGGAAACTGTAGTGCCAATCACAGCGTGCATCTCAGGATACTCTGCAAGAAGAAAAAGTAAGGAATTAAAATAACACAAATAACAATAGATTACGATTACAACAACGCAATGAAAATAACTCAAAACATTTTTTAAAGCACATGAATGAGGAAAAATACGTGTTTTTATGATTTTGCCTACACTCACATTATTCGGCAAACTCTGCTTTGAGGTGTATTTGTTATAGTAATCGATGAAAAATTATTCAAGTTGTGATGTTGTTTGCTTTTAAGATTTGGGAGCCACAGTGTGATTCACTTAAGAATATTGCAAGTAACATCCAATAGCTTTTCAAAAAAAGTGCAAACTTTTACTGCTTTGTATGAGGTAAATTAATCTGTTGAAACACATTGCTCTGTCTTAAAGGCAATCTGTTGATTTTCATTAGACCCTCTACAGCAAAAAGACAACTTTATCTCTTCGAACACACGTTCAAGGAATTTTTCATATGCGAAGAGACTGATGGTATCTTTGTAAGCCATTAGAAGAGTTTTTTTTTTTTTAAAGTATTTTTAAATTTAAAATAAATCCTTCTTACTACCACTCATCCAAGAAAAACTGAACGAAATCAGTTCCTTTTTTTAATCCTGTGAGATCATATGCCGAAAATTTTTCTCCTTTTTTTTCTAAATTCATACACTAAATTTTTTTCAGACTTCCCCTCCACGAATCTTCCCTTTTCAATATCTATTCATGATCGTATCCAAATTAGCAGGAATTTGCAATGTAAAAAGTAATCTCTAAACAAACAATGGAAAGTTTTTTTGGTCGAACTATAGATGGATTTCTCAAATTTTGAAAGTCACAGTTTTAATCTATAGCTGAATTTATATTTAGTAAATATAGTATATGAGTGCTTGACTCTTCAAAACTCTCCTCTTAATAGCATTTTTTTCTGATCTACCCGTGACCCCGGTTATGATCGCGGACTCACAACCAGTGGATTTCGTCTTTTCGTGGGTTCCAGTCTTGGTGCCACTAAGCAGCCATCGTAAAGCAGGGTTGATGACCGTTAAATCTCGCCATTGCCTCAAATCCTTCTGTACGCATTATGTGGAAATTAAGAGAGGAAAGAGGCAGCTCAGGTGTCACCCTCGTCACTTGACCGAGATTCAAAACTCCAAAGTCAGTCTCCAATAGCTCTATTGTTGTTTCTAGTTTGAAGTTAATAAAACTAACTAATCAATCAAATCAATTCTAATCTAAGCCTTATTTTACAACGTTTTTCTGTATTTCACTCGGTGTGTGTGTCATCAAATTTTCGATCGTTAATTTAACCAACTTCCCATCAAGCTAGAGCTCTGAAACTTTGGGAACCATTCTTACTCGCATAAGAATGCAATATTTTGACATTTGCGACAAGTTTTAACTAACACTTCAATAAACGGTTTTTAATAAACTTCGTCACCATATAAAAACTTTGTTTTTAAAAACATTAGTTTTTATCTCGAATTATTTTAAGTTCTATACAAGACGTGAAGTTGAAAGATGACTTCTCCCAGTTTAGCGCGTACGAGAAGATACGTTGGAATTTCCCCTGCATAGATTCTATGCTAAAATGATTTCCCCCCAATAATAACTTTAATTAATTTTTAAGTATTTAATATTGCGATTTCCAATTAAATTTAAATTTAATTAGAATTTATAATTAAGAGGTATTTCTCACATATATGTTTGAAATTCTGTAATTTATACACCATCGACTTGAAGAAAAAGTAATTGCATAAAAGGATACATTAACATTACAATTGCTTCGAAACCTAAGATATATTAAATATTCTATTCAAGGAAGACCAATGATTAATTTCTTGAGAATTTGGTTTTATGCATATAGCTCCATTCAGTAACTTCTATATAGTGTAGAGAATCATAAATTGGCTGCATATTTAGTATAATGAAACTTTAAAATCATCAGTTAGCTTAATGTAGAATCTCGGAAAGTAAAATAAATATTCCAATTTTGTCCATAATTTCTGAATATGACTCAAAATTATAAGACTGATCCCATGGGGCAATTTCGGAATAAAGACTGTATTATCTACGAGTAAAATAAATAATTTAACAGTACCGGAATCATTTTCGCTTTATTGAACCTCATTTCCATACAAAAGTCATTTCACTGACATCAGAATATTTTTTATCCATCAACTTTTACTTTTTTTGTTAAAATA
Source organism: Nephila pilipes (assembly GCA_019974015.1). NCBI lineage: Eukaryota > Metazoa > Arthropoda > Arachnida > Araneae > Nephilidae > Nephila > Nephila pilipes. The sequence goes on from BMAW01038946.1 coordinate 126,904, forward strand.
TATGTGAAAGAATAAGTCTTCAAATATTTATGACATTTTAATCCTACCTATAACATTTATGATTTTCAGTTTATAAAATAACATTAACACTTAATTATAGGCTCTGAGACATATTTACAACCAAAAATACAAAATCGTTTCTCGGAATATAAAATAATAATCGTGCTTCAAGAAGCGCTAAAATATGGCTGTGTCATTGATACTAATTGTATCACTACCACACTTTTGATTTGAAAGGGAACACGCCGAAATGTTATTCAAGAAATTTTGATGCCACGAAAGACCCGCCGTGTACCTGAGGCTGATGCACGTTAAATATGTCGAGGTTCAAAGTCCTTCCATTGGTGTGGTGTAGAAGTTAGCTAAGGGAGTAGCAGATTTGGTGTCGTCCTCGTCAGTTGACCGAGAACGAAAATGACGAGGTCAGTTGTCTAATTATTATAGACATACACGTTTGTGCATAACTTTAGAAATTAGATTTTTAAATTATTTTGCTTAATCTATGTTGTCTCTCAAATTAGCGGTATCGTTCAGTCATATGTTGCTAAATATTTCGAACTTAGTAACACGTCTTTTTAACAGATAATGTGTGATCTGGAATAATTCTTACAGTCTAGTGCTTTATTTATTTGTCTATAGTCAATCATAAAATGCCAGAGATGACCACTTTTCAAAATATAATCGTAAAAGTTGAGTATGTGTTTTCTAACTGCTTTGAGCTTAGTTATCTATAATATAGTTGAATAAATTCATCTTAAATTTTTTAGTATAAAATGTTTTACTTACATGTTTCACTTTTGTTTTTCAAGTTTGCATCACCTGTTGTGAATTTAATTTTCAAAAATATGTTGATAAATTTCTCCAAAAATTTATTAGATTGAAATAAAGCATATATATAAAAAATAAATATTTTATTTACCTATAGTCAAATGTATTAACTTAAATCATATGTTTTCAGGAATCAAAATAATACTGAAAATGAATAAAATTGTTCAGGATTTTAAGACAGTTATAAGTTAGACTTTTTTTTTTTTTGTATCCAGGCTTTCGAAGTACCTTTTTAATTTGGCTTTCTTCTTGGAATGTTTTGGGGTCAAATGATATTGATATTGATTTGCATAATTTTAGGAGGCAAAAAAAGGATCTTTTGTAATGTATCGCATCAAATAATAATAATATAACACCTTCATAATAACTAGTTCTATTTAATACTGTGAATAGTAAAGAGTCCGTTTGGTGACAAAATTCTTTCTTCGCAATGCATTACTTGGAGAAATATTTAATAATTTATTATGTTAATTATGTATTATATAAAACTATTTCTGTAACTCTAATCAGATAAAATATTGCAAAAAACTGTAATTTCGTAATTCAGATTCTGATGCATAGCATATAGGTTGCATTACAAATCTTCTATCTTGTTCGATAGGTGTAATCGTGAATAAAATATTGAAAAGAACTTAATAACTCTATCAAATTACATTATTTATCCAGTTTCTATTTTTATGTTGAGAAATAGTAAAATAAGATTTCTTTTAAGTTGCATTCTAAATCGTTTGTTTTTAAAAAGTATATTTCTGATACCCTTTAAAGCAATAAATATCTACTTTTAAATGCTAAATATATTTTTCTTTGTTATACTATTTTTTATAAATATCAAACATAATAATAATCAGCCATTAATCAGCGACAATTAATGTTTTTTTTATATGGTATATGTTTTATATAAACGAGAAAAGTAGGTAGTATATTTCAAGCTACTGAAAACATTCCATTGTTTAGAATGCTACTAAATTGCGGCAAAGTTTCAAAAGACATAATTCTTTTTTAAAGAGTTTGATTAAAATGCATACATATGAGCCGTTTTCTTTGAAAGCGGAGTTAGTGTATTTTATTTTATATGTAGATATTTAAGGTTTTGCACTTGAATAATTTGAAAAATATTGATATATGTTGTTACACTAGTTTTGTATTTTTAAATATTAAATTGATTCAAATTGATAATGTAATCATTTTTTAAATGTGACTAACAAAAATTTATAATTTTCATTACTTCAAAAGGACTTTCACCATTTTAAAAGTCAGGAGAAAGTAAATATCTTACATTTACAAAATATTGACTAATGGATCTCAATTGAACAAACCAATTCTTTATGAAAATTTTATTAAGTACTTCAACAAAAAAAAATAAAAAAATAGACTTTGTTTCAACATTTTCATACAGTGACTTTATACTCTATAATAAACGGGGGCAATCGAAATTCCGAGAAACTATAAAAATGTTTATATAATTTACAATGTTGCCACACATGCAAAAATGCACTAAAGAAATTAAGTAGTACAATTTTGAAATAAATAGTAGTATGTCTTTGAGGAAAGTGGACTTACACCATTTTCAAAGTAACTATATTTGTAACTACATTAATTTTAATTTCTAATGATAATAAATTTGAAATGATAAAAACAATGAAAATTTTAACAGATTATCCTGGCAAAAGTTTATAAATAAAAAGTTCATAGTAAATTGTATTAACTTTTATCATTAACTATTTTTTTGTAAAAAGGTCTAACACCGCTTTCAAAGAAAACGACTCATATAATAAAAAGATGCAGTATAATGTACATGCATATAACCATTTAGATGGTAATAATATTCTAAGACTCAAAACTAGGAGGAATTGTTTATTATAGCGTATCTCCGAAGTACACGGACAGATCATCTTTATTTCTGAGGAACGAGATCAGTTGAACGTTATAGTTTAACGACAGCTCTTCCTTACTCATCTTTTGCGCCATACCTTAGTTGAAATATGTCAAAAAATAAATATTGATTCTAGTTAAAGATATGTAAGGACTTCATTTCAATCCACAAAACTAATTAAAGAGCTTCAAACCAAATTTTAAATCTTTATTAGTAAGTCGTTAACCTCTCTCCCCATTTTCCATATATATATATATCATTGTATATAAACTATTTCACTTCACATCTATCTTCATTTACAAAATCATGCTTCATTTTGTTTTGGATGATATTTTAATTTTTTGCAACTCAAACTAATATACAGTCTCCGAGTTTAGGGATGAGAAATCTCAAATAGCCTCATGTCACTAGTAAAATAAATATGATAACACTAATAGTATAAATATGAGCAACACAAAAATACACAGCAGTAATTTTTACAGTAAAGAAATGCATACAGTTCAGTTCATTATACAATTTTTTTTCTTAGAAAATGTTTAAACAAAAAATTTATACTATTCTGAAAACATATGGACAAATAGAGTTTTATCCATTTCAGTTCAAATTATGAAATTTAGGGGTTTACCCTATTAAGCATGCTTTAAAATAAGGTTTGTAAAAAATCAGAATTTTGAGTAAGCCAATTATAATCTATTTGTCGCAATAACTCCCATATGAATTGAAATTAGTGTCCGTAGAATTACCCTACTCATGCTAATGTTCCCCTAAGACTTTCTACTGGGTTTAGAGGCAAACTAATAGCTCGTAAATCCGTAATAGTAAATTCATTCTACATAAACTAAGTTCCAGAATATATAGAGGTAAGGATCGAATAGGTGTGTTTCTAGATATCATTGCCCTGTCCTGCTATCTGAACATTTGCAACCTTGTAGGAAACATATATTGATTTTGTCATTCGAGCAGAAAGCGATCCACACTATGATAGAACCCTTCTTTGTTGTGAGCTAAAAAAATAGAGTTGTAAGCGTCGGATAACATGCCATTCATAGGACAAACCTTCTAGGCCATTCTTATTGAATTTCATTTTATCTCTTAAAAAACAATAAACCTTTAACTTTTTCAATGAATGTGTCTCTTATTTCAAAGAAATCGGTCCTCCTTATGATGTGCTTTGAGTATTGATGTACTTCACACACTAAGATAAACATGAAATTTTCTTGTTTGTAAACGACGATCTACGGTAGATATAGATACTAGAATGGCTACGCTATTAAAAAATTAATGAACGGAAATTGTTTCATTAGAAGCAGTCTCAAAGACTATCTAACTTGCAGTCTACATGTTCTCTTCAGTCATCCTGTTTGCTTCCTTACAGTAGAGGAGTCACGTTACAATAAGATATTATGCATACCAGATCGGATACATTACATGTGTTTAGAAATTTTCTAAGCCTTCATCCAAACATTATACGCCAAATTTCGGTTTTATCAGCTTGTAAGAAATCAACTTTATGGGTCATTTTGCACTAAAATTCAAATCAAAATCTTCGTTCTTTAATAATCAACAGCGAATATAACATTACAAAAGGGCTTGAATATGCAACTTATTATTAATTATTTCTTATTCTGAATTCATTTTCATATTTTTATAATTTAGGGCAGCATATTTGTTTCATAAATCAAGTTTATCCTCACATAGCAATTTAAACATTTATACAAACAAAACAAATAAAATTTTAGCTACATTTAATTTTATACCATAGTATCATAGATATCTTTTATTACTTTTATTGATCTAGAACTGTTATTTTAATGGCAAGCTAAACACACTATTCCATGTATCTATAACATGCTCTATGTATTAATTTTTATCTCTAAGGTTCTCCATCTATAATTAGTAGAATACTCGTGCACCGTGAAACCATGTCAAGAATTTTGCGCGAAAACCAAATACACAATTAAAAATTGCTTCACAAAAAATAATCAATAAATATGAAGTGCTTTTTGTATGGTATTATGATCAATAAATGCGAAAGACAATTAAATTTTTAGTAATATACGTAGCATCGGGAATTCCATACACTTTTAATTTCCATGAAAAATAAAGTCAAAAGACAGACTGAGTGGTTTTCTGATTTTAATTGATTTTTAACACTTTTGTGATGATACGTATTTCTGTTGATAGATGCCATATATTATTTGTAAACTTCGAACGATATCAGTGGTACGCCACTTTGTGTTGATTTTATGCGATAAAAACCAGCCAAGTTTAAGTGAAACTTTAAGTTAATTTATGAGTTAAGTTAATAATTAAGTTAAGTTAATTTATGAAAGTTTAAGTAAAATTTTCAGTGCTCAACGCGTTAGAAAACGTGTTTTTATCAATCATTAACAGTATTGTAAACTTTTGTAAAATTAATACTTTGAAACAAGTATTCTCAAACCCGCTCTTGTCCATAATACTCTCCTGAAATGTTTTCATTTTTTTCGCTTCAATAAGTGAGTTATTTTTGCGAGTAATGCCTTGTTTTTCTTTACTTTGCTGATTTCACATAAGATCGGACATCCTTGAATTAATGCTTGTATGTGTCAGACTGTAGTGCTCCCTGATATAAAAAATTATTTTATAACATAAAAGGTATCTTCCACTTTAAATAAAACGATTTATTTAACTATGAATACTCAAAGGAGAAACTTAACCCAATACATAACAAGCTACAGCACACACGACTTCCTTTGATTATAATACAAATCTAATTCTTATACATATACATCTCAAAGTTCAATGATTTTCTCAAATCCCGTCCTGGTGGGACTAAAAATTAAAAGGAATGGTTCGAGAACCAAAGGAAAGAATTCTCCATAAAACCAACAAAAAATTTGAGGTTTGGTTTTATTAACGTCGCTCTAGAAGCAACACTGGGGCTATTGGTGACGAACCTCGTAATTTTGAGCCTCGGTCAAGGGTAGAGGATGACACCTGAACTGGCATCTCCCTCTTCTAACTTCCACGTCACGCCAACGGGAGGATTTTAGTCACCGATAGATTTTACGTGCATCATCAGATCCAGTTACAGGGTAGATCTTTAGTGGCACCAAGGCTTGAACCCACTAATGGACGAAAACCACCGGTCATTTAATAAATAATTTTAATACCATTTTAATAAATTTTTAAAAACATTTATTAAAAAAAACGAAATTATTTCTGTATGACTAATTAATTATTCCTCGTTATTATAAAAAGAAATCATACAGTATTATGTGATCCCTAAGATTGCCGACCAAAGAAAATGGTAGTCCTTTTGTTTTACAAACTATAAGGGGAAAAAATAATAAAATCAATCTCTCAGAGCTGAGTTCACTACACCAATGCTAAGTAAATTACCACTAAAACAAATGCTATCAATATTCCATTCAACGGTTATTAGGTTTATCTGGTGACTTAGTATTCACCTTGAAAATATTCTGGGATTCAAAATGTGAACGAACTTTTTATTTTGTAATAACGCATTAAAATGTTTGTTTTTTTAATTAAAAAAAAGTGTAATTATCCCTTATCCAGCCATAAAAAATATCTTTAAAGTGTTTTGCGAACGTTTAAATGGCTTACTAGAATCGATTAATTCAAACACCTATGATCCGTGAAAAAACAAATCTTTCATTCATGTTACAAACTAAAAAGAAACGAAATTTTTTTTTATACCTTTACTAACTATACAAATACGAAGCATATTGCTACTAAAACAAAACCTATCAATATCCCATTCATTTGTTATTAGGCTTATCTTTCGACTTAGCATTCACCTCCGTGGGCCATCAAAATCAACCCATCATAAGGCCGCAACACTGCTTATCTCGCCAAAAAGACTTTGGCGACAATCTCTGGCACGTCTCGCGAGAAACAAAAATATCCTCACATAAACAGTTTTCTTTGGGGGTTGAGACATAATACTATCATAAAAGTGTCTTGGTAAGGCGGCCGTTGAGCTACAAAATCACGTTCCGCCGTTACAACTAGGGTACCCATTTTTATCTGATTTTATGACACCAGTCTGGCCAGTTTCGTTTTTCGCACAGTAATACCTTGTTGGACGCGGAATGACAACTGCTGTTAAAAAGATGGCGACTCCCCGATGTGTCAGTTATGGGAAGCCGTAACTCATGGGAGAGGAACAAAGAAGGTACGATAACCGTTTTAGAGACTATATATAAAGGGTTGAAGTGCTGGAATGCTTATGACAATCACAAAGACCTGTGATAAAGTACTCTTCTTTAGTTTGTGAATGGAATGGGATACCTAGTTTTACTACATCATTTGTATCAAAAACGTTACTTTACCTAAATCCATCAGAATATTCGTATTATTTTCAATTCTAGAAATTTCAAAAATTTTCAATGCAAACTAGGTTAAGGTACATATTTTGCAAATAAATAAGTGGAAGTATTATTGTTTTGTTTAACTATAACCGAAAACGCTTTTCCCACTTGTAATTAAAAAATATCTATCTCTTTTCTACTAAGATAAAAAATACACCTAGATAATAAATAATATTTTATAATTTACAAATAATAATATCAATTTTGTAATTTTATCTAGTATTGATTCAATGTATCAAAAGAAAATTAATTCAAAAACATTTTACTATAAACTTTAATTTTCTATGAAATAATAAGTTTATAGTGTTTTAGTTGATGTTTTAAATAAATTAAAATTATGTTATTTATCATACGGAAAAAATTAAGCTCTTTATAATTTGTTAAATTGATGATAATTATAAGGCAAACTAACGAACTAAGCACTTAAAATATTTCAAAAAAATTATATTAATATTACATCGAATATTTTCTTAGTTTTTGCAATGTATGCATTAATGTATTTAATGCAAACTATTTTCAGAGAACTTTTCAAAAACTTTTTAATACAGTGGTTCTTAAACTTTTTAATCTAGCAACCCCTATCCCCCTTAAAAAATTTAAAACAATTGAAAATTCCTTCATAACCATAAAAAACATGTTTCTTTAATTTTTAGTTTAAATTATACAAATTTTAATACATATACTTAAATTCTAATTTACTTAATTTTGTTCATTCGTTTTTTTTTTTTTTTTTTTTTTTTCCCAACTGAAAGGAAGTAATCATAAATTTTATAATCCACAGGTGAAATAAGTTATTTAAAAATTTATATAAAACAACTTCTCTCGTAATAATAATTGAAATAAATATCAAACTTAGTCGAATAATTTTGTAAAACGTAATTTAATATTGTTTTTTCGATCAAACAGAAGCAGTTGACTATACTAAATGAACATGTCCCAGCAATGAAAAAACGTATCCATCTGTATTATATATTATGAGTTTGCTTTCATATTTTGATTCTGAAATATGTTGAAATTGTATTTAAACATACATGAAAGAGCATATAGTGGTACTTTTTAGCATGTAAATGAAATTTAAATCTGAACTTAGCCAGTAATATGATTCTATTACTGCGCTGAACACAAAATGTAATGTATGAAATTTAAAGATAATAAATAGAATGCTGCCATTTCTTAAATTCGTGTATCAGTGTTAAATTTTCCTGTTAATTTTTCTCCAACATATATTTTTGCCACCACATTTTGGAATCGCCACTCACAGTTAAAGAATTATATTTTAGTATTTTAAGTCTGGCTATTAAATAATAAGGCGAAGAAGTACGTATGTAAGACGCCAAGCACCAGCGACCGATAGCTGCTTCGTGGGAAGCCTTCTCTTTTAATTGCAGTGCATCGCGCTTCACTAAACAATTCCGTATTGCCGTAGCCTTTCTTTCGCATTAAAGTTTATATTTTGTTTGCTTTGCCGGAATAATGATAAACGAGTAAAGAATTGTAAAACTTTACATTGAAGTTGGAAAACCGCTATTGAAATTTATAATTTATTAAAAGATGTGCATGGTAATGAATGTTTATCACTTGTACTTTTTTTTGAGCGGCTTAAGCCTTTTCAAGATGGTCGAGAAGATGTTGAAGATGATTCACGATCTCAAAAAAATCAGAAATCTGGTTCTATAAGACCATTGGAAATCTGGTTCTATAAGATAATTCGTGTGACTGCTGAGATTGTAGGATTTGACAAATAATCCGTAAGGCAAATTTATTTACCAAGACAAAGCACTGGCTCATTTCACATTGTATGTCAAGAAGTTTCTAGATAAGTACAACATCCCAGTGTTAGACTATCCTCCTTGTTTGTCGATTTCTGCGCCATGAGATCTCTATCAATTTCCCAAGGTGAAATTTGTATTAAAAGGAACAAGATTTGAGTCCGTTAAAACTGTGAAAGAGAAAGCGACAAGGGTAATGAAGGAGGTAACAGAAAAAGACTTCCAGCACTATTTCGAACAATGGAAGATTCGCATGGAGTGTTGTAGGGATAGAGGAGGGGTGTATAATGAAGGTTGTTATAAGTAAATACGCAATGACATCAAAATAAAATGTTTTAGAACTTCAGTCTGGTTATTTAATTGCCACATTTCGTAATCATAAAAAGCTTTTTTTTTAAATCCATTATCAATTGAGCATACTGAGAATAACATGATATTCGGAAGTGAAAAGAATAGCGATTTTAAGCAGCCAGCATATTGCTGTTGTTTTTTTCCCTCAAATGATTTGAATGCTCATGTTATAAAATTTCTTATGCTTTTAAGTATTGTATTTATATTTTAATATCTAGTACTACTGAAATGGTATATATAGCATCCATAATATATAATTATATTAAAATATTATAACATCTCACATTCAAGGGAATTTTCGTTTTCCTTATAGTTGTCAAACCTCTAAATTATAAGTTTATTTACTTTAAAAGGAGAACTTAAATTTTTGCTTGCAGTATTTTTATAAGCAAATATGTTTTATAGTGATACACTTTCTCGTTTAAAGATATAACAGCAATTGCTGTATACAAAATACATGAATAGAACAAATGGAAGTATTTAGAAAAATCCGATGTATATTTGAAGTTCTATAAGATGGTATTAGCCCGATGTAAGGCGACACCAAACTTTTTATAAAGATAAAAATAATTGATGAATATACAGTGATCTTTTCATTTTACATGAAATAGATCATGTAAAATGAAATGTAATTTAGTCGATATAATTTATTAATTATTTAATAATTAGAAAATGCAATTTAGTCGAATAAGCATTTATTTAAAATAATTTATAGTTCACGATATTATTATTTTTGATTGTTTATTTATTATTATTATCTATAGTAAATTAATTTTTAGAGTTGTTACATTCCATTACTTAGGCCACGATTTTAGTCACCATTTTAAAATTTTAAAAGGAAAAGATTAGACCAAAAATATCGCGTTAGTTTCAGGCTAATACGTATATATATATATATATATATATATATATATATATCACTTGTTTATACGATATTCATTCAATATTTCTAAGAAATTTCTAGAGATGATGCTCGTAGCTTATGGTTTAGAAAATGGTTTGTTTTTAGTAAGCATCATGAAACTTTAAACAGCTGTCTAAGTCTCAGTTACTTGTATTCGTGATAATGACGCCTTCCGCATCTCAGAAATTTTCCGTCATAAATTTACTTGCCAATCAGGCAATCTTCGCCTTGTTTGGAAACGATTTACGGAAAGTAATCCGACATTTTGTTTTTGCTTTTTTTCCGGTGCATAAATATGAATTCAGATCTCACCGACAGTAATAACTCGACGCAAAATGATGTCAACAGATCGACGCGGAAGATATCAAATTTTGATTTGGCAGTAAATCACTACCAAATCAAAACTAACTTATGAATCAATGTCAAATTTGTTTCGGCTCCGTTAAACAGATGGCAGCACTGTAATGGTAACAACACATTACCTTAACAACGTCATCTGCCTTCAAATGCAACTGCTTTTTGAACCACCCTCGTAAAGTTTAGTACAGTATATTTCCTGGAATGTAATATGCTTCAGAAGACTCTTAAGGAATTATTTTCAAAGATTTAAACGTGAAGCATTTGGATTTGAAATCTCCAAATTAAGCTATAAGAAAATACAATAAGAAAGTTTCAAACATTATACATGTAGTTTTCCTGTTAAACTTTTTTTTAAGAATTTGTATCATTTAAAATACTTCAGTAGAAAAAAAAAAATATTGCAAAAAAATATATAAATGAAAAAAAAACTTGGTTCTACATTAATTACTTGAGTTATATTAATGATATTCATATTTAACATATTTAAATTAAGGTTTCAAGAAAATACAAATGAAAATATTTTTGACTCAATACTTATTTCTTAGTTTTATTCTATTAATCAGGTGTTCTAAAAGGCATAAATTAATTTAAAATGGTGGCGTGTAGTAAAATTATACTTTCAAACAGTTAAGGTTTAATATTTTTTCAATAATTTGCTGTTTATATTCGTTTTTTTTAATATTCGTTTTTAAAATATAATAATAAGAAGGAATTGTCTGCAAATATTATTTTTTTATTTATTTTTTTATTTATTTTTTTAATAAATATGTGTTCTGTTTATTTCTCCTGAAATGTAATCACATTTACCAGACCTTTATAATATAAACAAAATTGATACATTTAGCATTTGGCATCCTTATATTGAATGCATATAATATAAATGTATTCTTTTTATACGTCAAATGAAAGTAAAAATATTATGACGTTTTTCAAAAAATGTATAAATGGAACAAACCTTTTACGATAACCATTTTAGAAATTCTGTATAAAGAGTTGAGAAGCTTCCTGGCTGATGAAATGTTTATGACACCCAGTAAGATATGTGAAGAAACAATTTTTTGGTAGGAGAATGGAAAACAATATCTAGTGTTTTACACTGATCGCTATATTCCAATATATTATTTTATTTCAAATTCACAAGAATATCTTAAATCTGCTGTTTGTTTTCTCAGAAAAGTGTTTAGTTCAATATATTATTTAGTTAATTTTATTGTAAACTGTTTTTAAGGAATAAATTATAAAATGTATTATTTAATTAAAATGAGTAGTATGTTATTTGATTTTAAAAATCATAAAAGTTGAAACACTTATTATGGTACATTTAATTCATTTAGAGTATTATTATAAGAAATATAAACTATTTTGTTAGATTAACATGAATTTAAAAACGAATATATAGTTAAAATGTGACAACTAAGAATTTTTTTTAAATTTATCTTCATTTGTATGAGAGTAATTATATCTATAGCAAGATTTAATTATATAATATTATATAATTAAATCTTGTAATAGTTTCATCTCCGTTATTTGAAAATTTTCGTTGCTCCCAACTGTACCCAAATTTAACTACCGTTATTTTAAACGCTGATAGTGAACTTCAGAGAAATTGAAAACCCATTTACAATGAATTCAACTTTTCCTTCCCTATATGTATTTTTTAACAGTTTTTCTAAGGAAAATTTACATACAACTAACAAATTCAGGAAATACAATATTCGTAAATTTCTTGAAAAATTACGAATATTGAAAAATTGAGTCATTTAATTATCTCGTACATTTCTGAGAACAAACCGCTGGTGAACAATATTCCACTTACATCACTCTATCTCCTTCAGTGCGATTTCTAGGAATCCACCGATCTACTACATAGACCACTCTTCGAAACATTCCTTGAAAAATAGGAATAATATTTGAGATTATGTATATAATATCCAAAAATGAGTAAACTGATGTCGTAGATTTTTAGAAAAAATCCAATCCTTTTGTATATAACAAAATGTATTTTCATGAAAGATATTTTATGCCATTAAATCATAGATGGATATTAAACAAATATCAAAGAAAGCATCACAGAGCACAAATGTATCACATGGCAAGAAATAACGTAAAAGAGAGATAAGAGAACGATAGCCGGTTTGTGACGGCTTTCATACTTGAAAAGAATGTGAAAATGTGATATTTTTTTAATTCAACAATTATAAGGTTTTCGTGATGCTATCATAACATGCGCGTTTTTAAGAAGCGGAAGTTTTACAGCTAGAGTAAGCTTCAGATTAATGAGAGATGGGCTTAGACAATTTTGTTTGATTACAGTTAGAGTAAGCATGTTACAATGAGAAGTAAAAAAATGTAATAAAGTGAGTTCATCACAATTTTCACAATCCACAAAAGTGGACCCCTAGAGGCTCCTTTATTATGGTATCCCTAAGAAACAATGCAAACATTTTATTATTTTCATTTCAAAAGTACCCCAATTTACTATGAGATACATGTTCTGAGTTGAAAAGTGTTATTATGCATAATAACTTTCAGTGAATATAACGAAAAAATAAATTTGAGTGCATTACTCTAAAAAAATGTAAAAAGATACAGCAATAGCGAGATTAAGAAACATATTTCAAGTACAAACATAGCATGTAATATACAGGTAACAAAACGAGTTCTAATTTTAGTAATTTAAAACATATCAATAAATAAATATTTGTATGGGCTTTAAAGATCTAACTTTCCTTGCTCTTGTTGTGTGGCATTGCGTCTTAATACACACAATGTAAACAATGACTTTTGTCATTGTGTATAATGTTACGATACAAGATTGATATTATTTGCAAACATAAAATACGCAAGTATGAAAAATTTGTCCCCGGGTTTAAATTTTACGCTAAAAAGTCTTGCATCATAGTTTCAAAAACTTAAAAATATCATACATGGTTTGAAATGGGGTTTATTATATGAAGGTTTTAAAAATATTATTATAATATTAAATTTACAAATACATGAGTTTCTTTAAGATTATAACTTAGAACTGTTTGATTACAAATATTATAAGGCAAATGAAGTATTCAGAGGCATACATAGCAAAATACTATAATCACGTGTAAAAACTAATTTTCAGTTATATTCAGAACACCATCTTTAAATTCATTTTCATTTACTTCTATTTCTCAATAATTTCTGTACCAAACCTTTACCCTGTAAAGCAGATGAAGTATGGTAAGTTCTTGACAAACCCAGACATACTTGCCCACAGAACCAAACCTGAAACAGTTCTATATTATTACTTTTTTTTTATTTATCATTTATGTATATTTGAAATTTCTCAAGAGAAATCAGATAAACCAGAAAGTTTTCATTTCAAAACAAAATATTTTTTTTGTAACAGATTCTCATTGATTCGTAAGTAATTGTAAAACTATAATTCTTCATTCAACTGAAATACTATATACATTATGTTTCAATTGTTTATTTTAATTAAATGAACAACATTTGTTCCATTTTTCTCAAAAATTATGTAAAGATTAAAAATATTTCAAATAAATTGCCTAAGCTATTTTATTTTATTACCACACATAACAAAATAAAACACCATTGCAATCCTTTTCTAAATATTGCACAGACTTTAAACATCAAATCAAAAAATCAATTTCAATAAAATATCTCTCAATAATATTACTTTTATTTATATTTTTAAGAGTTTTAAAAACTGCTCACCACAATTTAATATAGAACTAATTTGAAAACACAAAGTACATTTTTGTTTTCAAAATACCTTGAAATATCAAAATAAAACCAATTTAAAATAAATTGAATAAAATACCTAATTCAATATATATATATATATATCAAAGGTACCGAAGTAACTCTCGTATCAAATGAAACCGAATATCCTAAACGTAAAATTAATAAGATATGTATCCAAACATTTATATTTTTGTACAATTGTAGTTATTATAAATTCTCCTGTATATATTTATTATTATCAAATATACTTTAAATAATCTTAATATGTTTTAAATATGAATAAATATGGATGAAGAGCAGTATATAAAAATTGCAGTTATTTATTTGAAAGGAAAAGAAAAGAAAAATATAATACAGCTTACAAAATAAGTATTGATATATTATCATATATTTGAGTCAACAAATATTATTATTATGTAAGCAATTACATAAAATATATTTCTGAAAATCATATCCACGTAGATAATAATTTATTTAAAATATGTGATACTAATATATCATTTGAATACATTTTAAAATAATATTTTTTGATCAATTAAAAAATGAATTAAATTAGGTTTCTAAGGAAATATTGCTATTATTTAAAGGCATATATAGGACTTAAACTGTTTTGTATTATATTTTATTAATTCATTAACATCATTGATTATATTCATAATTTTACTAACGATATATTTTAAGTAGTGAAGAAAGCTAAGCAGAAAATATTAAGTTTTATCTTACAGCTGTCTTTCAATGCGCTTGGTGCGCTTTAATCCATGATTTAACAAAATACTTAAATTTCCTGATACCTCATGTAAGATAAATCAAACACCCACAATTATACATTTTAACTATTTTTTTCGATACTTAGGTCATTTTAGAAAACTGCGTTATTTACATTTTTGCCCGTACAACGTTCGGGTGGTGAGAAAGCGGGCTTCACTGATTTGCTCGTATATAACTCGGGTAGGGTTTTTATTTACAATCTTAATTAAATTTCTCCACCCCCTCCCCTTTTTTGTGTTTTTTGTTTGCAAAGTTTCTAATAGATGTCTCTAGTAGTTCTATAAAAATTAGATTGCATAACAAATATTTACCGGTTTTAATGTCAGGATTTTCTGATTTTCGTTTACTTTGGAAAAGGCTCAAATTTATCTGCAGTTGTTCAGTTAAATACAATTTATTTTCAATTGTGTACTAAAATAAAAAATAAGGAAGTGACTTTTGCAATTCCAAAAGAAACTGAAGATGTCGAGACAGAGCTTGAAGTGTTGATCAAAAAGCAACAATAACGCAAAACAGGTGAGAAAATAGAATTGATATTTGTCCCAATTGTAACATAAAGCCTTGCATATATTCTTGTTTCAAAATTCAACGAAAAAATTCCAAGTTTATATACAGAATAAAAATTTAAGTACTTAAAACAGGCAAGGTCTTTTCTTACACATGTTTCTTCAAAGTGTTATTTCCAATTTTTGTTTTTAAAAAAGCAACTTAAAATGAAAATACCACTTTTTCACTGTAATTAAAATGATCATAAATTAATAAATTCAATACTTGTAACTGTTATGATTATTGTTTTGAAGAATACAAAATCGTTTGAAAAAAAGTATGCTTATTTTTGGACAAAATATGATATAAAAAAGGGACAGATAAGTAGTTGATAAACATTTCAGTATTTGAATAAAAGCTAGTTTGGAGATTCTATAATAGTTCTTCAGAATTACACTGAAAAGCATCTTTCACTCAAATTACTATATAAATGACTTTAATATCGATTTATTATTATTAGTCAACAAAGGGGCTTTTTTATAGATTACGTAATATTATAAAATAAAATAAAACAAAATCTTTTAAGGCGTTGCAAAGAAAATAGTCCTTGTGGTGTTGAGAACTTTTCTTTGCAATAAATTGCGTAGCACAATTTTTCTCTTTTTTTTCAATTATTAGTAACAACATACTTAAAAAAAATAAAATTATTGCACGCTATGACTTTTCTATATTTTTACAAATGCAAAAAATTTATTTCAAACAAATTTAATATTTGTCACATGGATGAAGTTCTAATTCTGGCTATCTAAGCAAATGATTAATCTTTCTAATATGGAATCTACGCTCACTGAGTGAAATGGCCCTTTATTATAATCTTCAAGCATACTCTTCAGCAAATAAGTCGATTTTCTAAGGGCTCTATTTACTAAGCTGAAATACGGGAAGAACGGAACGGGGGGGGGGGTCATTTGATAATCGCAGTATTTGAATTTCCTACAGAGTTTTGGGTACTATCCTGAGTTTCCCAACTGAATCTAATTTAGTATCACCCAATGTGCCACTGCAGTTTGCGCAAGAGCTTGATCAGCTTGGATATCCAATCCCAAATGGCCACCCCAGTTTATTGAATAGCTCATCTCAAGGACTGATTTGGATATTCAATAGATCCATGCATAAGCTGAGTACTGAGATAAAGTGATGCAGAGGAGAGATACCATTAGGTTCTAGTTTCAATTATGCTAGTGTTTAGAGTGTTATACGATATCTGGCCTTTAAGGTAACTGAGGTATTAAAATGCTTCAAATTTTGCCTTTTTTTTTTGTTTTGGCCTTAAAGAACTTTCCGCGGAGTCAATAGATGTATTATTTATGAAAATTGTAGTCCTTTCAAATACAAAAGTTTATTGGGAACGATTCACACGACTTCAAAATTCCATATTTTCAATAAACAAGAAACACAGGATGATTAGTAATACATGCCTGTGATAAGAAAATATTGTGTCCTTTCTTACAAGTGTTCGATCTAATTTCCCTTGATTACATGTTTAATGTCAATTCGATATGTGAATTACTGCCAAACACGTTGTAAAGAGTCAGCGGCAATTGATTCTATAGCAGCAGAAATCCGTGGTTTAAACTCAAATATATTTGTGATTAATGATTACGCTTACATTTTATCTTTTGCAAACCCCAAAGGAAGAAATAGCATAGGGTCATATCAGGTGACTTTGATAACCAGCTGTGTAATATCACATCATCTGGCCCACTGCGACTTAACAAACTGCTAGATAACTCAAAGACAGATTCTAAAACAATTTTCGTAAAATACCTTCACGAAGAACACACGAAGACCATTAATTGTTAACGATATAAACCTTCCATATTTTCCCTTCGTATTTATGTATTATTTTTCATACTGTGTCGCTTATTTTTGGAAATATGGAATTTTTAAATTGGATAATTCGTTTTGAATTTCCCTGTATTATAAATATCATGAAATCCAATTAAGGAAAACAAAGAAAGTCAAAAAAAGAAATTAAGTATTTTAAAATAAAGTTACAGATTTTGAACATAAATGTGTAATTAAACATATTTTATGGATCCAAGACATTCTATCCAGTAATTTACTTTATAAAAATGGTAAAATCGAAATCAATTGAATTAAAATACATTAAATCATAAATTACATTCCAAAAATAGTACTAACTAACGAATAATATCATAATTCTAACTTAGCTTTTCAAAATTTCCCACTTTCATTTTATATATATATATATATATATAAATTAAATAAAATAACTTCAAAGAACTGTAAAAACATCTACTTAAATAGCTTTCGGGACACAGCTACCTGAAGAACACGCGAGAGTTATATATTGCTCACAATATAAGATTTCAACATTTTTCCTTTGTATTCATGTCTTACTTATCATTCTATTTCGTTTATTCTTGAAAATATGGAATTTTGAAATCAGTTGAATTGTTTTCAGCAACCCTATATAGTATATCCACAATGCTGATATTTTGCACATTATGAATAAAAACGGTTTCGTGTACAGTGTTTCGTTTTTAAACAAATATTCACCAATTTTAAGGTAAGGTATCAACTATTCCCCAACATTTTAGAAAAATTTGAATCATAAAATTAAAATGTTTAAGATTTTATTAAATTGAAATTTTTAAGATTATAACTATGTTCAGTGCACAGAATATTATGTTTATAAGTACTGTACTCATTTTCATGTGATAAATATATTTAACATTAAGCAGCCCAAATTTAAGTATATATCGTTTAAATATGAATGGTCTTTTTAATTATTTTTTGTTCTCACAAAATTATTGATGTTTATAAGTTTTATTCTCTTTATGTAAACAGATACATAAATATTCAGTTATCTCAATATCAATATATGATTTCCAGTTCTTTTACTTTAAAAAAATTGTGGTTTATATTAAGTTGCCATAAAATAAGTGCATTTTCTCTTATCGAAGGTATCTCAATAGTCTTCAGTAAGTCATGTTCATAGACTTATCCATATTATCTTTTATAATAATTGTGAATATTTTAGTTTAATATTGCAAGTATATTATTTATAAATAAACTCCTCAATTATAGAAAACTGTCCAGTTATTAGGAATTATTCGAAAATAATAATAGGATTTTTATCTTTTAATGGTCTTTAAACACACATTTTAAATATTTTTAATTATCACGTCTTAAGTTCCAAAATAAATTTAAAATTCTTCATATATTTGAAAAAGAAATAATGTACAGTAATATTTTAAGTCTTTTGAAAGAGTGCTTTAAGAAACTGCAGTAAATAACTTTGGAATAAATTCCGTTGTAAAAGCACAGAAATATAGATATAAACTCCTTATACTCAAAAATTCTAAATGGCTGATGTATGGAAGTTCAAGCACTGGAAAATTCTGACAGGAAAGAAAGGGTATAAATAAAAATTGACCTGAAAATTCTATAGTAAAAAGTATAAAATAATGGGAAGATGGTTACATTTTACCACATATTCATTTTATATAATACCGAAGAAATCAGAATTTTTTTTTTCAGACAAAGCTCCATTAATCATGCAACTTTGAAAAGGGAAATAACAATTCTTATATCAATTTATTAATATTACTAAGATATTTCATTTCTAACGATGCATTTCCTGTCAAAAATGAAATAAAAATTGCTTAAAATGGCCCATGAATTCATCAGAGAACTAAAAAACTGTCTTAAATAATATTATATTTAATAAAAATTCTGATTTGATACTCACAGTTACAATGTTTTGTCGATTTTTATAGCATTGATAAGGTTCAATTTCAGCAGAAAGGTTCTTAAATTCATATAATGCTTTAAAAAGCATATTTGAATTACAGGTAGCTCTAATGATTAAGATTCGAAATACATATATTTAAATGTCTCAAAAAATCCTAGCAAATCACAAAAAGAGGCACATATTTCAAAAATAAGCAAACTTGTCATCGTCACTTTAAGCGAATAACTCTTAAAACTGCACGAATGCTGAAGAGAAATAACCTCAGATTGTAAAAAATGGATAAAAATATAAAGGGCATAGTAAATAAGTATTTCTTTAATTTAAAATATATATACACACTCACATGAGCATAACTGATGTAAAAAGGAACATGATGTGCTGAGGGTATGAATAATTAAAAAAATATTTAGTAAACATATTTAAGACTGCGGTAGCCTAATGCTCATAGTTTCGGAATCGTGGCCGGTGTTTTCCGTTGAGTCATGGATTCGATTCTCACTAAAGACTCCCCCCTCAGTGTAGCCCCTTCATTGTAACCGGCGGTGATGCATGTTAAATCTGTCGGGGCCCAAATTCATTCCTCCTGTTGGCGTGATGTGGAAGTTTGGAGAGGAAGACCAGCTCAGGTGTCCTCTTCGTCACTTGACCGAGGTTCAAAATTACGCGGTTCGACACCAATAACACTCGTGTTGCTTCTAGTTCGACGTTAATAAAAATTGAAAGAACTAAAATATACTTAAGCAGGAATTTTAATTAATAGTAATCACAATCGGTTGAAAGATGGCCGTAGCAGCCTAACTATGGTCCCAAACTCATTGGGCGATATAGTTTTCTTCACCTGGATTCCAAATGTCATGTAATAGCAATATATTAACCGTCATGTCATTTTTTTTTAGAACAAAAATCATTTTTGGTCATGGTAATGATTTAGTAGTATGTCAACATTCTACTTCCGGTGTCTGTACATCTTCGGAATTTTTTTTTTTTTAAATACATTGATATTTGATATATACATTGATATATAGTATCAAAATATTTTTAATGCTAATATATAACCTAAAACTATGAAAAACACATTTAATAATCTGCTTTTAATCAAAAAAAATTTGGAGTGGAACATATGGTGAAAATTGTACATAAATTGACTATTAGAATAACTCCCATAACTCAAAAGTAAACTAAAATATCATTATTCTGTAAATTTTATCTTATTCATCATAACAATTTTGGGAGTTGGTACTACTTTCGTGATGAAAATCATATTACTAACAATTTTATTGCATTTCGAGTCAAATAATATTGAAAAATCAAAAAAAATGTTATTACAATACATGATTTACACCTTTGTTACTAAAAACATATCAATTCTACAACCATGGATGTAGTTGGGGTTTTTAAACACTATATAAGGAAGATACTAGCAACATTTAAATTAATGTTGCCGTACGTGAATATGACGAGAAAACTAATTTTGAGAAAAATCAAAAACAAAATTTCAAATGCAATTAAAAATTAGCTACCGAGTAAAATTCAAATCCCTGTAACTTAAGTTCTAAATAAGGTATAAGCAAAATTCAAACACTATTAGAAAGAAAAAAAAGTTTAAAATTTAAACTCAACTTAAAATTAGAAAATCGTAAATTTTGACAAAAATGGCGTTTTAAAGGTGTACGGATACTTTAATGTTTCTTAAGATTGTATGATTGTTAAATTTTAATTATTTATTTAAAATTAAATATGATTTCCATATTGAAATTACAAACCATATACTCATCAAAACATTTAGGAATTTTTGTACAATCTTGTAAAAGATACCAGGCGCTTTTCATTAATTTTTTCATTTCATAGGGATATTCATTTTTTCAGTTAATTCTTACGTTTCCCAGATATGTATTTACTGTTTCTTGCAACAGCTTTATAGAATTTAAAGCACTATTTATAATTCAGTACTCAACTTCTTAAGAAATTCTGACTATATAATCAATAATAAATTCATAATTTTTAATATGTTAATTTTATGATGTTGGGCTTTTACCGGATTTCCTATTCTGTAGTTGTTACAAAATAATATAATTTCAACTGCACATTTCTTAAAGAAAATTATCAGCATTTTAAACCTATATTTCTGAAGTCTAATTTTAGAAAGTGAAAGCTGATGTCAAGAACATACGTGTTAAAATTCAGTAATTCAAATGATTAGGCAACTTCGTTAAAAATATCTCGTTTTCATCAGAAGTGAAAGAGAATAAACGTTTGTATTCAAAAATTATTTGCCCTTTTATATAAAAAGAAAAAATTTCATTCATTATTGTTGGTTAAATAGTGAGTTCAAGAAGTTTTTAATTAATGCTTCAAATCTTGAAACTTTTTAATTTCCATAAATAAACAAAATTGTGATTCTGTTTTATTTGATGTTACCTATAAACAGAAATCGTGTATACCACAGCGAAAATTATTAATCAAACACGAGGAAAATCGGAATGAGAGTTTTGAAATGAAACTTTTAATAATCATTCTTCAATTGTTAAGTTATAAATATAACAACTCTATTTAATCATTTAACGAGAATTTAGTTTCATTTATCGGAGTAAAATTGCATTATACTAAAAGCCAAATACACTTAAGTGCATCTAATACTGCAGAATCAATTGCATAATAATTGCTACTCTTTATTTTAGGTGTACCTTTCGAAAATGATTGGATTCAACAAAATTCTTCATTTGGCTTGGAATTCATTGGACTTTATATGAACTTGGTTATCAAAAGTTTCCAAGTCAATAATAATCAAAGCTTAATTCGACAGATTTACTGAAAAAAATAAAAGTAGTAAAATAGAGAAAAAAATATTTAACCCTTCGGAATCATTCAAGCAAGTAAATATTAAAGAAAATTAATGACGTAATTGGATTCTCGGTCGAAAAAAAGGCTTGAAACGCCAATATAATAAATCTAGAAATCTTTACTCAAATAAGCATCATAAAGAGATCTAATTTTTTTTACATGGTTTTTGTTTTGGTCAGGATTTATTCATTTTTCTATTCTGCAAGACAAAATTGAATTTCAAGCATTTCTGATAGGATGAATCTTGATTACATTTTGCTTACTAAAATAGATCATGGGCTAATATAGATTTCTTTGTTACAGAGAGATGGAAAAAAGGGAAAACAATAAAAAAAAATCCCTGAAATTTTACAATAGGGAAAAGGGGAATAAAAGCGAAACATAAAGTAAAAGAAAAGAAACATAGAAGAACATATAGAAGCGGAAGGAAGACTTGGAAAAAGAAGGAATTTTATCCATTCAATTACGTTTGGAGATGGGGAAAAAAAGGAAAATGACGGGAAGAGATTTTTCTTTCTTTTTTCCTTCTCTAAATTTCTGTTTCGAACCCAAATAGTAAAAGTAGTATTAGCCGACTTTTTTTCCTAAGAAAAAGATTCTAGTGCATTCAATCTGGAAAAAAAGTTAACTTTTTTATCGTTCTCATTTTTTTAAGTATTTCTTTTTTAATTTCTGGTAAAGAGTGGAAAAAATATAAGAAATTTCGAAAAACAAAGTGGATATGAATCGAAAGTGATTAAAATAAATTGTAAAATGTGATAAATGGGACTTTTCTGGAATAAATTTCATTTTTCTTTTAGCAGTTACGCATTTATGTAATGAGCAAATATTAAATAAAATAGAAATACACATATTGCTCAAATTGATTCAATTTATTAACAACTCATTTGTCTTTTCCTAAAAAAGAATCGGTTTGACAGTTTCTGAAGATTATATCAGTAACCCTCTAAATGATCATTTTCGTAGAAAGATAAGTTTTGATAAAATTTTGATTTTTTTTAGGTCTTTGCAAAAAAAAAAAAAAACACAAACTAATTTGAACATTAAACTATTTTACAACAGAAAATATTTCTCTTGTAATTTATTATTTAATTTAACTTTTCGATAATTATGAGAATGATTTATTGATACACAGTATCATAATTCTGTAAGATAATAGAGTTGGGTAACAAGATAGAAGAGTCAAATGGTAAAATGTAAATTAGTTGACATTATGATTAATTACTTATCATATTATTTTTTTTCGAAAATTCAATTAGTTTCCCTTTTAAATGGGATGGACATTTCCTTTCAGAATCTGCTAAAAACTATACGACGTTTCACCTCTTACTACTTATGATAATGTAACGTTATTTCGATTTGAAGAACTAAGGTTACCATTTTCAAAACACGCACACAATTTATTTGGTAATATTCTTATTTCTTGTGAAAGAATTTATAACTCATTCAATTTATTTTTAAATGAAACCTGAGAACTTTTTTTAATCGATCTGATTACTCCTCCGACTAGAACATTTTGGATGTCTTCTTTGAACAAGATGAATCCAAATATAATGACAATGATTATGAAATATTTGGAAAAACTATCAAGAGAACAAATAATAGAAGCATCCCAAAGAGACAGATACGGCTTGAGATTTATTCCTAATGTTCTTGACGAAATTTTTATCACTAAGATGAAAAAAATGAACAATACTTTGAAACGACTTCCGCAAAATATTATGTTCAAAAAGACATTAGGAAATACTTTGTTTGAAAATAAATAAAACTTTCATTTTACTTTTTGTCTATAAACATTCAATTTTTCATACATTGTCAGCGGTTTTGTAAATTACATATTTATTTATTATTTAAAACATGTTATTTTGTAGTTTAATGTTTCAAATCTTTTTTTTTTATTTCTAAGAATAAACTACATAAAATTTTTAATAAGAAAAGGATGAAAGATATTTCATAATGTATTTATGTGTATTGAAAGTTCAATGTATAGTTCTTTTTCTTAGGAATCTTTAAGTTTGATATGTATAGATACGAACTTATTTGATTCCTCTGACTTAGTACCTTGTTCTCTAAGTTCTTTTGCATAATACATGGACTTCTTCATAAAATTTCTTAGTTTGCTTTAAATGATTTCGAGTTCTGTGATAATTATATAAGTTATATAAAGTTTATTTAAAACATTAATGTAAACCAATAGTTAATATTTTGCACATCATTACAAATTTAAGAGTATTTATTTTTTTTTAAAACATAAACTCATTTTTTTCTAACTAATTGTTAAGGCAACAAAATTAAATTGACTGTGAATGAGTATTTCAGCATGATAATTAAATGACAAAAAAAATATCTTTGAAGAGAGTTTATTTATTTAGAAAACAGTATTTCAAAAAATTGTAAGGCAATATTGAGATAAAATACTTCAAAAATTATAAAAACTGACTTCGAAGAAATTCTAAAATTATTATTCTGATTTTATAATTGTATTAAATCTTTGCATACAATCCAATATTTAATTAGTTTCATTTCAATGTAATAAGCACTTAAAGAATACATAGCAATAAATTATGACAACTGATATTAATTATAACTTCATGTCAGTATAACACAACCGAGTGCAATCTAAGCCAATATTTCCTCTATTAATTTGTTAACTAAGCATAATTAATGCATCTAGTTATTTATTAAAGATTAGTCTCAAACTCAAAATGACATCAACTCTATTATCTAGAACATATATTCAATATACCAAGCCCTTTCTCAGTTATTACATAATCAAATGAATAATTTTAATAACTGTTTTGAAAACAGAGTCGCTGATTAATTTATTTACTTTTGCTGAGGATATAAAAAATAGAATGTTTAACACTTTTATTCAGGATAACAATCGAACGACTAACCATTAATTTCGTAGCATTTATCCGTTATAAATTTTTAATTCCTAACTATGAAGAAATATTCAAATGAAAGTTCTATAAATATCAATCGAAAGCTTTTTCTTCATTTTACCGTACAGTCGTAAAATGTTTGTAAATGCACTGTGGTAATTGAACAAATAAGAACATACCTCACATTAAACATTTCCCCTTAATAATTTAAACATAAATCATTTGTTTGTTTTTCTATTATTTTTTAATTCTCTAGTAATTTTTTTGAAACTTTCTTGTGACAATTAAGAAAATCAGGGCATCTTAAACTGCGCATTGCCATGTAGCATTGCAAATACAAATCATTTATATTTCTTTCATATTACAGTGCAATCATAAAATGTTTGTTAATTTTCTGTGACAGTTAAAAAATTAAGTACATTTCACAAATTAAACATTACCCTATACTGACTTAAGATTAAATCATTTCCTATTTTTTTTAATTATTTTTTAGAGCAAAGTAAAATGTATGCTAAATTAGGGCATTGTTTGTGATCAGTACAAAAATGAAATGTTTTATCAATTTTGAAATAATTTAATAGATTTTTCTCCAAAATTCAGTCTTGTATTCGTAAATCAATTTGTTGACTAATTAATTGTTTTTGCTTAGTGTAAAATTGCATAACATTTAAATAATTATTTCTTGGAAAGTAAATTGGTGTGATATCTGAAAATTTCAAATCATTTGTTATCTAATCCGATAATTTTATGTTTGAAGAAAAGCATTATTTTGCTGCCTTTAACAGAAATTTATACATTAATTTATTCTTTTTCATTACTAATTAATTTTATTTCTAAAGAAGTGCATGGTATTATAAGAAGTACAAATAATATACACAGTCTTACAAAAGTTGAGACTTCATAGTCTAAAATCTTTATTATCTTTCAGTCATTGATAAATAATGCATCAATTGTATATCTATGATTTTCTTACCATATTAGGAATATAATGATACATTAAATGCACCACCATTTAGTAATTCTTTCGAGCAAAGTATTAATTTAATATACATTTTTCTCAATTGATATTTCAATTTAAAAAGATAGAGAGTAATTATATTAATATGAAATCATATGCTTTCAAAAATAATTTCGATGAAATAAAAATAAAAGTAATGTTTTTAAGGATTTATGAAAGAAAAACCAAATCACAACGTTTCCGTTAAACTAATTAAATGGAGGGAATAGAGATTACATTTTAGTTCAATATCACAACGTAGACGTAAGTTTAAATTGATTCTTCAAAATTTCAAATAAAGAACATGCATTCGCTCCACTACACTGTGAATCTTCAGTGAAATCAGGTTTGAGCCCCCGACTCGACGAAAACAGACCTCACGACCATGACCACAAAGCTGCCTTAGCCACTTTATACCTGATAATCCCCAATACTTACTCAAAGCTTACAACTGTATATTTAAATTTTTCTATCGCTTTGTCGAAAAACTGAAATCGCACGGTACTTATTTACACTTTCTCACTAATCGAAGCTCTACCAGCTACTGACAATTCTGCAAATAGAAAATTTAAGCATGTGCATTATAATCAAATGCATTTAATGAACTAGTATTAAACGGTAGAAGAAGTATATTCAGTTTATTTCTTATTATTTTATTGAGTTATTATAGTTAATGAAGCTACTATTTGGAATAAGTAATTAAATCATTTTTATAAATTTTTTTGAATAATGAATAGTTAAAAACTTATTCCTAAAATAAAATTCACCAGCATTTTATAGAAATAACTATTTTAGCATCATGTGAATGTAACTATTTGTTCACGTTTTTATTTCATAAAACTATTTTTTTTTAACAATAAACATTGTTTTAGGAAAACTGTCCGTTTTAAAGGGAAACAATGTATCGTATGTAAGGGAATAAAAATATCGTAACTTCTTAAAAGCAAAATATCTCGTAGAACAAGTTTCTCCTTATTCAAACAGTATCACACGCGGAACATTACTCACTCAAAGATGTGCTACAAGCTTGTAAAGATGCAAACACAGCATTGGCACGTTGCTCAAATATTTCGATTTACATTTTTTTCGTGCAAGGGAAAAACGTGAATACGAAAACAGAGTTGAAGTTATATATTATTGTGTTCGGTACGGAAAAGGGCGAAAAAATATGCCTACAGGATTTATACATCATATTTTGCTGAGTGACGGCTACGTATTAACTTGTCAAATATTGCTGAAGTTTAGATGATGCAGATACTCTCTTTTCTTTCTTTTTCTTATAGGCGTAGATGTGAAAATTTCCATTCGTTTTTCTCCAGAACGTTCTTCAAGTAGAAATCTGACTTGACAGTGTAAGGGTTCGAAAGATTTTTTAATGATTTTCCTTGGTTTTTATAGCGGACTACAATAGTTAGAAAAGAAACCAGCCAATATTTGACGTTAGGATTTATGACACCAAAGCCTTCGAAAAGGTATTAAAAATGTTTTTCTCGGGTTCTAAGATTTTTTGAATGTAAATTTTTGTTTTTTGTGTAGGTACCTTTATTGACAGTTCCCGTAGAAATGCATATGTCGGTATTTATGGAAGGAAAAATTTGGAGAACAAGTAATCATAAATGTTTTGATGGATGATGTTTTTATATTCTTCCTGAAAATTGAAATTTCGAAAAACTTTCATTTCGATTCAATTGTTTCCATGAGAAAAAAAAATTTAATTTAATACTATTCTTTCCTTAAGGTCTTACTAATATTGGACTCAGACTATAAATATAAAAATCATTTTGAAGGTCTTCAACTTGGTTATTTCTTTTTCAGTTATAATTTCTTAAAAAATTCTGAATTTCTTAGTAATATTGTTTAATTTCGTTAAATAATTTCTCTGCATAATTAATTCGAGTCCTTTTAATATAACATTGATAAAATTATAAAGTATTTATAAGCTTAATTTACGTTTAAAGGCGTTTGTTCTCAAATATTTAGTAAGCATCTTACAACACAAAAAATATAAGAATCAAAACAAAAAAACCCAACTTATGTTTCATTATCTTTGTATTTACATTTCTTGAAATCCTCGATAAAAAATACAATTTCTACATTCCAGTTGATAAAATTCACAGTGGAAAAAATTGAAACCACTTTTTTATACCATTGATATCAATTTATATGTATTAAAACTATGCTAAAACATACTGCATATTGTCAAAAGTTTGAAATTATCCAAAGGATCAGCATAAATGAATTTTGAGAAGTTAAGTTTTAAATTTATTCTTTTTATCATAGAATATTTTTTCCTTAACTTTATCGGTCGTAAAATTGAATTTTCTTCTAATTGTAATTATTGAATTTGTAGATGTCGCTCAGATTTTTGGTTTATTTTAAGTTATTATTGAAAATAATTTTATCGGTAGATAAGAAATCTAATTTATCATTTCTTCACAAAATAAGCATTATAAAAATTTTCGAACCGTTTCAAGATGGAGACTTATAAGGCTACAGTAAATTACAGATAGAAATAGCTATAATCCATAATCCAAATCCAGTAAAAAATATATCATTCTTCAATTTATCATTTTCAACAGTCTAAACGTTTTTCTTACTAGTTTATTCTCAGAAACAAATAAGCTAGTAGTCTTGAATTTATTTTTTTGAGAAAAAAATAATCTTATATATCTAAGATTACAGTAAATTATAGACGGCTTATTTTGATGATATGATTTTACTTTATAGATAAAAAGTTATTAGATATCAATACCAAATTCAATTTTTCCACTATTAATCAACTTATTTTCTTTTTTTGAGAACCAACTATATGTTAAATTGAGTCATCTGATGTGTATAGTGGATTTGGTGAGATTTAGACTCATCACTATCAGAGCAATTGCAAGAGATACTCGCATCGTATTCCGGTAAGTTTATTCTTTGACAGATTATAAAAGTAGTTGGTACACGCAGAAAAGAGCAACTGAGGAGAGCATCCCCTTTATTTGAGGAGTAAATAAAGACATTTTGAACTTGATTGACTACTTTAATTAGTTGATTAGTGTTTGAGCTTAGTTGAAATTTACATCTTGTTATTAAGCATTAAGATGACAGACAAAACGGGATATATGATATCGTCATGGTACAGGGTTATTCAAAATGATTCATCCGATTTTAAAATTTCCTATTTTCATAAATAAACGACACAGAAGAATAAGTAATACATAAATACAAGGAGAAATATGGAAGCTTCTTATACAAGCGTTCATTATAACTTCCCTTAGTTAAACGTACGATATGAAAATCCCTGCCAAACACATTAGAAAGTGTCAATGATAAATGATTGTTCAGCAGCAGAAATCCGTAGCTTAAGTTTACTTAAATTTTAACAATATGATACCTCATATATTTTATCTATTACAAACCTCCCAAAAGGAAAAAAATCGCATAAGACTATATATAAAATGACAGGTGTATAATATCGAGTCATTTGGTCCACTGCGATTGATCCAATGGTGAGGTAACTTATTGAAAACTTCTAAAATAGCTTTCGTGAAATAAATGTGCAAAGAAAACACGATGGCCATTTATTTTTCATTGTATAAAACTTCCACAGTTTTCTTTTGTATCCGTGTTTTACTTATCATTCTATGACGCTTATTTTTAAAAATATGGAATTTAGAAATAAGATGAAACATTTTGAATAACCCCTTACATCAAATTCAATTATTATACAAACTTTTCGATGGCATTAAAACATAGTTCCAGTCCACACCAATTAAACGGTTTAAGAATTATTACTTGTAACGCATTAGCTTTAATTGGATTCATTGTATTCGTATTATAATTAGAAGAATACTTAAATAGTATGCAATAAATTCAACAAGCAATTGATTAATGATATTTCTCCTCATAATCCGGAAATATTAGCAATTAAATTAATATCTAATAACATTAAGATTAGTAGAAAAAGATTACAATTTTATTCAAGTAATTCATTCGACATATACTAGAATACAAACACAATACTGCGTTATTTTAAGATTAACAGTTGGGGGAGACGCATTAATTCCCCCCAATCGTATGTTTCCCATTCGTTCGCCCGGAGTCACTCCTCTAATCCCCATTCATCCTATTATCCGGGATTTAGTTGCGGAGAGGAAAATATAACGCAATTAAAGACCAGAACAAGTTGCTTAAGAACGATTTTTTCCCAACTGGATGTTGCAGCGAGTTGAGCTGCAGTTGTGCCAAGTTTATGAATGTTAATTAAATATTATCGGAACTCCTTTCGGATTACGAATCCTGGGCTCGAATTTGGATATTTTTTTTCTGTGCTTTATTGATCGGTCATTAGAGTCTGCAGAAAGATAAGATTCTTATCGAGGGAATATTTAACCCCCGGAGCGTGGAGACATTGTCTCGGGGTTTGGGGTGGATAGTTACTGAATATTTTAACTGTGCCATCGATTTTGGAGGATTCCGTTTTCTTGCTTTCTTCGCAAAGCTCATTTAGAGAGAAGGAATAATATTTTTCTTGTTGAACGGATTACTCCTGCATTTCTGTCTGAAGCAAACTTTTCTATTTTTTGTCAGAAGCACAGTATATTTTCTAATTCTAATTTATGCAACGTGAATTAAATTAGGAAATAAATATTTTGATACAATATGTTACGTTATAAGGTAATATATATAATATAATATACATACCGTTATATATATACACAAGACGCTCACTAAATTCTTTGCCTCAACCTTAACTTCTGAACGGCAGCTGCTATATTGATAAAAGTGGTGTCTAGGTATAGTTCAGTAGTCTACTCAATGAAACCGCCTTGTGCCTCGCGCCGCCTTGTGGGACACTGTGAAGTTAAAATTTCTATCTCGAAAAGTAAACGAGATAGGAGAAAAAAGTCTTTTACCAAGTTGTAGAGTTCAAAAAGACACCTTGTGGACAATAATGCAAAGAATAGAACTGTTAAAAAGCGTATTTGTTTTCTTGTGATTTCCTTCAATGTGCCGTGACAAAAAGATCGGAGGAAGAAAAAAACTAGTTATAACAATATACCTTTATTTCAAATATTCAAACTTCTCACTGTCAGCTATAATGTACATTTCGATCCCCGTTTGAATGTCATGTTGCACACATTGGTGGATAGAGTGTGACACGGTGGCACAAGCGTCCGTAATGCGTCGTTTAAAATCCTGCATTGTTTGTGGAGGGGTAGCTTTCACATGCTCTTTCAGGTGTCACTGCAGGAAAATGCCCGGGGGAGTCCAATAAGAAGAAAGTGAAGACCACTCTTCGAAACCACCATACACAATTGTTTGGTTTCCGAATTCCTTGGCTAGGTATTGCTTCACTGGATATGTCTTATGAGCAGGAGCGCCTTAAGTTCAAAAAGCCATAAATTCGTTCTATTAAACAATGGAAGATTCTCCACAAAATCGGGTGTTACATTCTATAGCATTTGTAAATATTGTGCACTTCTTAACGTGAAATCTTAAAATATTGGGCCGATTAGCTTGTTATTGTAAATTGCACACCAAACATTAATAGCAGATCGCATTTGATATCGAACTTAGATAAAACATTTATGATTTTCCAGCGCCCAATAGTGGGTGTTTTGCCTATTGTACATGCCGTTTCTTGAAAAGCAGACCTTATCAGTCCACACTATATTTGCCAAGAATGATGACTGGACCTGTATCAGATTCATGACAAAGTTGCGACATACATCTCTGTCCAATAAAACCTGTTAAGGCGTTAGTCGGTAAGGATAAGCGCCTAAATCGCTTAGGACTTTCCAAACATTGACTTTTGGAGAGGCCATAGTGTTGACTGATTTCTATTGTGATGCATTTTGGATATCCCAGAGCGTATGTTAGTACTTCCGATTGAACTCGCCGCCCTACATTAGCAGGACTGCCAGATCGAGCTCGACCAGTCACGCAATCTGTCTGCCTTTACGTTTTACAACAGTTAGTTAGGTGAATTTGATGCGAAATTAACACATGGATCAATAAGTTCCGAGACTAACCCAGAGAGGGCACTCGTAGTAAACCAGTAACCAGATCTTTCTAGAGTACTAATCTTTGCTTGAAACGTGTCAAAATTTTAAGTCGATCGGACCAGAAACAGCTGAGTTATCGAGGTTGGAGTAAAGTCGTTTTGTAGTTTGTTTAAAAAATGGAAAAAACCGAGTTTCGTGTTCTGATAAAACATTGTTTTTTAATGGGTAAAAACACCGTGCAAGCAAAACAATGGATTGAAAAATGTTACCCAGACTCTTGTCCATCAAAAGCAACGATTTGTCGGTGGTTTGCCGAGTTTAAACGTGGTCGTACCGACACAAATGACGCGGAACGCTCGGGTAGACCTGTGGAAGCCGTTACACCGGAAAATGTGAGTGAAGTGACAAAAATTATAATGAAAGATCGTAAAGTGAAGCTCCGTGAGATTGCTGAGATGACACAGATATCATATGGAAGTGTATTTACTGAAAAATGTTTTTTGAAGTGAAGTGAAAAAGGGTTTTTCCAAGTGGGTGCCGCGATTGCTTTCGATGGAACAAAAACAGCAACGAGTCGATGATTCAGAAAACTGTTTATCGCTATTTACTCGCAAGAAAAAAGATTTCTTGCGAAAAAAGAAAAAAAAAAATTGAAAAAAAAAAAAAAAAAAAGATTTGGAAAAGCGTTGGAACGATTGTATCACCCTACAAGGTGATTAACAAAAGGTGTTATGTTGATGAATAAAAAAAAATTTTGCAAAAAAAATGTTGTTTTCAATGTTAGTCTCGGGAGTTATTGATTGATGTGTTACTGTAAATATTTCGCACACCAAGCATAAGTTGCATTTGGTTGATGAGATACTATTTTACATGTTCTACGTATTATCTACTCTGTTTAAATAGATAATTATTTCAAGGATGTAAAAATCAGGGTTTGAATAGAGGTCCTTTTAAGAGGGGATCACAAATGATATCACTGTGCTACATTGCGGTATCATGTTTTGCCCAAAGAATCATCGTTTCTCCTTCCGTTCAAGTTTTGTGACGTCGCAGTAGGAAATCACGAAAAAACAAATGCGTTTTTTAACGTTCTAATCTTCACATAAATATCCACAAAATGTCTTTTTGTACTAAATCGATGATAATTTACACCTTTATAAATACTTTTTTTCCTTATCTCGTTCCATTTTTAAGATGAAAATACTAACTCTACAGTTCACCAGATGGCTTTCATTCAGTAGCGCATGGCTTCTATTCTAAAACCTAGACACCAATTTTATGATTAAAGCAGCAGTTATGAGGTTAAGAGGATGGCAAGGGACTTTAGAGGGCATCCTATATATATATATATATATATATATAGCAGGATTTAAAATTTAAAAATGTCTAAAAAGCGGACTGACGAAATAAAAATACGACTTTCAAATTCATGGTTGTTTTCATTTCGCTGAGAGAGAGAGACAACAAAGAATTTTCCATAAGACTAGAGACGTGGTTCAATAGTTCAGTTACTAAATAAAAGCGCAGAAAATCAAGAAGAAAGTGAATTGTACTGTTCATTCTATTTTACAGGATAGATTTCCTCGGAGTTTTCCATTTTATGCGGTGTAAAATGAAGGAATAATAAGGGATATTCACGACATCTGTCAATCTCCTAGGGAAAATTTCATACAAATCATGCATATATATATATATATATATAATTTGATACTTAAATGTTAATAAACACTGATACATTCCAATCATAAACATGTTAGGAAATAATCCGAATAATCAAAAAATAAGAATGTATGGAAGAAATTTTTACAGTAAAAAATACACCAATTAATATAAATATACAAATAAAACAAGCTAGGCAAAGGAAGGATTCTGAGCCTCGAAAATTTAACGTGCATCACACCCTCTACACGTTAAATCTTTTGTGGATTTAAGGCTTGAACCTATGACTCGACAAATCCGTGGGTTGCATGTCCGTGACCATGACAGTCCAAGTTACTGATGCCATGCCAACCAACTTTTCTAGAAATGCAAAAGCATAGAGTATATTATAATTAACTTTGTAATAGCCTGCTCACTTTCATATTAAATTATTCCAAAATTATTAGTCGAACTATCTCCATCAACAATATTTAATATAAAAAAATGATATAAACCCAAGGATAAAATTAAAGGAACATCAGTAAGATACGAACTAAAAAAAAAAAAAAAAACAATTTCAGAGAAATATAAACATTTCAATATATAACATAAATAAAGAACCAAAAATATATTTTACAATAATACAGATTAAAATATAACCCAATATTAAATAAACTTGAAGACATTCAATAAACAAAACTTATTAAAACTTATAAAAACTTATTTTACATAATTTGTAATATTTATATATATATATACGCACTCAGGGTGATCGAATTTAAAGAGTACCCATTTGTTATTTTTGTATTATTCACATATATAATCTGTGTAACAAGATTTTCAAAATCATTACTAATTTAATATGTCTATATTTATTGTACGGGTATCTAGAGAAGGTATCTATTGCAGAGTTTTCTAGAAGAGTCCTGAAAACATCGATGAATTAAAACAAATCATAAGTGAAGAAATCTCGACAACAACACCAACAATGTTACGAAGTGTGTCAAAAAAATTGGTTCGAAGTTTTCATGTTTGAATTCAAAATGGTGCGAACGTTTTCAATATTTGCTGTGAGGAATGATAATGTAAAAAAATTTGAGTTAAATTATATTTTTCAAAAATAAAATTGCAGCAGGATTAAGTAACATTGTGCGTCTTCATTTCTGTTTAACAGTACAATACTTCAGTATTAGAATAGTTGCCACCTCCGTCATATTTAGTGTTCGGACACTCGATCTTAGAAATATTTCCTATTAAATAATTCAAATCGGTATGTATTACTATGTATTGAACCCGAATAAAAAATTCTAAAATGAATGATTTCTATCATGAATATTAGAATTGATCTTAATTTCTGTTTCTGTTTCCTGAGCTCCGTTTTTGCATTGAAACTAATGCATAAAACAAAACAAAAAAGTTTTTCTCCTTGTTATTAATATCTAAAGCGATGTTCTTTCCTTATGGTTTAGCTAGATTGATGTTTCCTTACTGTTTCTTTCTATATTTTTAATTCCTTTTACACAGGAAATAAATTCTTTATTAATAAAAAATATATAGTTTTACTTACAAGATATTTCATTTTGTACTGGAATAGTAGCGAACTGCAGAGTGAACTAATCAGCTCTATTTCTGCAACAGTGCTTTCTTATGTCTTTAAAAATGTATTAAATCAACTGGAACTTTCTGTCTATTTATAAAAGGAAAGAAAATAATACACTTTTTTCCTGCATTATTAATATAATGTGCAATATAATTTCCGTCGTTACTAGGAGTGCTCTATAAGCATTCCAGATGAGTGCCTAGTGAATTAAGTAAGAAAATTTGTTTAATCGAATCGTCATATGAATATATTTTGCTCGGAACAAAACAAATCCAATTTGAACCAGATGATAAATGGGGATGAAACATGGATTATTTTCGAATCCATTGTAAGGAAGAGAGCATACTTTCAGCATGGACTATCGGTCCCTTCCACTTCTAAATTGACATTGAGTCTAAATTGGAGAATGCTGTGCATGGAGTGGGATGTTAAAAAACCAATATATTTCGAGCATTTGAAACTTAACAAAAAGCTCAATTTGGAGAGATACTACCTGCAAATTGATGATTTAAAGAAAGCACTGAAAGAAAGAGGCCGGCGAGGTCCAGTATGAAGCCGATTATTCTGCATCATGCTAACAGCTAACCACATATTGCTTTGACGATTCGTCAAATAATCACAGAGCTTGGCTGAGTATTTCTTTCACATTCACCATAATCATCAGACCTAGAACCCTCTAAATATCACTTGTTTATTTCCTCGCCAAATTGTTTGAAAGGGAAAAAAATTCAAAACTGGATCACATGCCAAAATAGCCCTATTTGAGTTCTTTGCTTCTAAAGAGAAACATTTTTCAAAAAAATGGTATTTATAAATTACCATCACGCTGGCAAGAGTACATAAGTAACAGCGGAAAGTATATTGAACAATAAATGTTATTAAATGTAAGAAAAATGTGTTATTTTCTTTCATTTCAGAAATAGACAGAACTTTCCTGTACATCAAATATTTAAATGGATATATTAATGCTTTAATCCTTATGAAAAATTTTATGATTTACCTGAATCAATCTATTTGACCTGTTTTCGCGAGTCAATCGACTCAGTCAAGCGACGAGGACAACACATGAGCTTGCACTTCCCGATCCAAACTTCTATTTCACACCAATGAGAGGACTTTGAACCTCGACCAGATTTGATGTTTATAAGTCCCGCTAAATAGAAGGGCTTTACTGGCATCAAGGCTTGAACCCACATTTCTGCAAAACCTACGCCGTGGAAGATTATGATCCATCAAGTTACTGCGGTCATAAGATGCTTTTGATAAAAATAAACTGATTATGAAAGACACCATGTTTGAGTTTTAGATCTCACTTTCAATCATATTCTTTGCTCTTTCCTATTGTAGGTCTACTGATATTTTGCATTTTCTACAGCAACTACCAACTACATCTTTATTTTTCATTCTAATATTTCCTTGAGATTTAATCATTTGTTTATCAATTTCCTTTGGAAAACGGTATGTCTTCTATCTAATTTGTTTTGATTGTAAGAAGGATATACAAACATATGAAAAGGCAAGGGACACATTTATGGCAGCTAGGTTAATTATATTACAGAATATGAAAACCCATATCATCTCCTTTGTATGAATACGCGATAACTAATTTATCTCACTAGAATCTACTTCACTTTTACTTTCATTATAATAAGAAATTATATCTTGTTTCTGTGCTTTCTCGTCTAGAGGTTTGGCCTCCAGGTGCATATTTGAAAGGAGAAGTATCGATGTATTGTTTTTCAGCTCAAATGAAGCATAATGAAGAAATATTTTTGTTCTAGTTTACATCTATGGAGAATTATTTTGAATAAAGGCAATGCAAAAAATACTAAATATATGCTTAACGTATTTATATGCGTTTTTGTGAAATGGATGAGTTTGACACAGTTCAGATTAAATAACATTCTTTTAATCTGTTAAGAAAAGAAAAATTCCAATAAGTCTGAAAAAGATATATACTAAAAATAATCATATATTAGAGGACAACATGAAATTTAAGAGAAAAAGGAAGTTTAATGCAGTTAGTGGCAATATTAATACATTTACTAGGTATGTTTTTAAATAAGTACCGTTTTTATAAATGACAGCAGCAGTGCAAGTGTTACCATTCCACATAGGTGCTCTGAGTATTCTTGTCTGTTGGTCAGTCACAAACACAAGCACAGGAAGCAGTACGTCCAAAGCAGTATGCGTTTGCAAAAGAGGGAGGGAAAAGCTGTCACATTTCATCAGCGGATTAATGAAGTGAGTGGATATGTAACTCAGGCGACACCGGTAACAAAACAGCAATCTATGGAAAGGAGTCATTCAACATCATTCCAAAAAGTGAAGCTCAAGCAAACAATTTCAGCACGTAAAATTATGTGCTCTGTGTTTTTGGACAGACAGGCAATATTGCTTATGGATTGTTTGTCTCGGGTGACGCAATTAATTATGATATAAACTGTTGCACCTTAACCAAATTGCGTTGTGCAATCTCCCTCCAAAATTGCGCGGTTAAAATACACATGAAACTTGGGAGAAAGTAGACTATATTTAAAGATTAAACGGATTAATAATCTATGAGAACAACATGATGACTATGCTTAAGTGTTTATTAGTATAATTCATATATTAAACAAAATATTAGTAAATGTATTCGATCATTATAAGGCAAAATGTTTTCTCCGGAAAAACTAAACTATAGAAAGAAAATCAATTAAATCATTTACATTGTAATCACATCAAAATGTTTCCATATATATATATATATATATTGTGCCCTAATTCAGTTTTAACTGAACTGGGTCAAAAAATGGTCTCAAACGGTTCTGTACTGATACTGTAATAGAAACTGATACGATTTTCCTGATCTTAAAGCTTAATTCTAGATATTGATTGAGAATAAGGATTTAAAATTACTTTAAATGTAAAATTTTTAATTATTTTTTTATCAGGCGATTTTAAATTTTATTTAAAATGTTATGCGTGTATTTATAACTGAAATTCTAATTTCAAGAATATTGTTCCTGAAAAAAAAATTTCAAAAGTAAAATTAACAAATTACAGTATTTAGAGCTGTTGTAATTATGTAATAATTAATTATTTAATAAATAATTATTTAAACTACTGTTACATTATATTTATTACTTATATAGTTATTTACTACTATTTTATACAGAAAACATATTACTGAATAAAATCCCTTTTTATAAGCTAAAATCAAGCAAATTACGTTTGAAATTTATTATATTATGGTTATTTGAATATTTCATGCAACGTTAGTTCACGGAGATATTCTTTTAATAAAATGTTACTTCCAAAACCTCAGAATCCGAAACATATATATATTACCCATGTATTTTGTATATAACAAAAAGTAAACATCATAATAAGTTTTAGAATCCTGATAATTTATTTTACCTCTTGATAAAGCTCAATAATTTTTTTTTTCAATTTTGGAAATTTTACGTTTTGATTAAAAAAGTAAATACATTTTTCATTTTTTATTAAGTGCTCTAGAAAATATGACATTGAGAAAAAATTTATTTTAAATTTAATCTTTTTAAAGCAAACACAAGAAGGTTATATGCTCTTACAATGAAAGGCGCTAGTTTTCTCGCCTATACATTGATTATATTGACTCTGAGGGAATCTCAAACAATTTTCTTAAAGTAAGTCTTTTTTCATTACTTCTTTATATTAGTTTTTGCCTAATATGAATTTTTCAATTTACTCATTATACACAAAAATAAACTTATATTTTATTCTGAACTCATAGAAAATATATATATTTATTAGAATACTATCTCACTCTTCCGCCTTCACTAACAAGATTTTGAGGCGACAAGATGTGATAAATAATTAGAGTAAAAGTATTCAGTCAATGTGGTTGTCATTGTTTATTAACGCCGTATTGATCATCAACACGAGAGCTATTGGTGACAGACCTCGTATTTTTGAACCTAAATAAAATGACGAGGACAAACCCGAGTTGATTCCCCCTCTCGAAGCTTCCACGCCACACCAACGTGTGGATTTGTGCTGTATCCATATTAAGCATACATCTGCCCAGCTACTCTATAGCTCTTTGATGGCACCAATGCACGAATTTGTGCCTCAGAGAAAATAACACTGCTTGTGAGTCTTCGATCATGACCGATAGACTTCGTTGCCCCAGATAATAGTCTTAGCAGATCTTTAAAATATTTATTTTAGTTAAGAATAATCCAAATAAAAATATTTTTATGAAGGTGTTGTGTTTCCTGACTCACATAATATCTAAAGAGTAAAAGTCAGCCAAGTCAAGTATCATTGTACTTACTTTGTGATATCACCTGTTACTTCCCATGCTCGCCTGTAGAGTGCGTTGTTTTGTAAAGGGATGAGTATTGATTGTCACACAATCTCCTCAGAGCAGATCAGACGAATCTCCGAGTGGAGCGTA